>JALLPE010000102.1:0-24431 GCA_036940025.1 Conticribra weissflogii
TCAAATTATGCAATTTCCAAATATTTTCTAAAGGATTATTATTGCTTATTATTATTGCATTTATGTAAATGCCCAATATTTCAAAGATCTCATTGTATTATTCCAATTTAATTCTGAATTCAAAATTTCTCATTTTTTTAATGAAGACCTAAGTAAATGAGATCCATTTTCTTTCATCCCATAATCCTGTATAATATCCATATTCTTTGACATGTCATCTGTTGTTGTTCAGCCTAAATCTTTCAACATATACAATTTTCACTATATATTTAATCTCTTAAATGAAGAATATGACATTTAATAATTGAATATATTAAAATTAGTAAAAAAATCATTCTGGGTGTGCTCAACCTTGAATGAGTAGCTTAGCATCAGCTAGCACTAAATCAGTTGAATATAGCATATTTGCATTTTAATCAACAATTATGACATCACATCTTCATATATAAATTTTTTTTTAGAGTTTTTACACAAATAATATATATTTTGATATGAAAAAACCTCATCCATACTTCCACATCCTATTTGAAAACAGAAGTTAGAAGATCATATCCAATTCAAGTTTTTAAGTTCAGCTGGAAAAAATTCAAAAATCAATTGTTCCTATTCCTGATCAACCAAATAATAGTCTACAGGCCACACTTTTAGGCATTTTAACTCTTTTTGAATTTGTTTCAGGGTTTCCATACTGCAATGTTAATTGAATATACTTGTCTTACTCTCTAGGTCTTGTAGTGATCCTACTTGGTACAACTGCAAAAAGTGGTTGATGGATTGAAGGAAAAGTTTCAAGAAATCTGATAAGTTGCTGCCATGAGTTTGAGACTGAGAAGTCAGTTTGTACCTTCAAAATATATGTGTTTTAATGGAGAATGTTATTAAAGATTCAAAAGACAAAATGGAAACTGTCTCACTTTACCTTTGTAGCACCATTTATACTCTTGTGTTTCCAGAGAGAATCAGTTTGGACTCTATAAAAATCATTCCTCATCAGAAATGAGTATTGCATAATTTCTGAGGGCCTTACTATGGATCTCAGCAATGATGACCTTGAAGTGGAGTTCTATTATGCTCCATGACAATATTTTGTTCTATGATAGGATTATATGTGGTAACACCAATCAAGAAGCCAATGAAGATGACCCCTTGATCATTCCAAGACTGTTTTGATGATGTTGCTGTCTTCATTTAGGCTCTCAATTCAAAGTATGACACCCTATCCCAAGACAAAATTGCAAAACTAGGTTTTATGCTTACCAACATCATATATATCAACAAGTTCAACATCTATTGGCCATTTTTCTGCCCAAATATGGTAATTTGCCATTCTTTTTGAAGAGTGTTGAGTAAATGAATACTTTTGAATTTATTACTCTATAACCATTACTCTATGAATGCAGTGGTTGTGGTGGCTTCAATCAGCAATAAATCATGAGTTGTTTGAATAAATATGTCGAAGATAGTCCTGAAATTTACGCCGTGGTATCAGTGGAAGGAACCTCATTAGAACCATTATTCCTAATGTGAATGTGAATACAAGTTAAGGTTCACAAAATACTATTAATACACTATTGGTGCCTTCTGTTTATGATGATTGAAATCCAATGGTGGAGTTGCTAAAATGTCAAAACCCATGTAGCTCTTGTATAGTTGTCATCATTTGATCGGAGTGTGAATCTTGAAAACTTAGGAAGAAGCGTTTTCTTTGTCAGTGAATTGAAAAGAAAACGAAAATGGAGAAAATGATCTGCCTCAAGTTTTCAGGAACAGAGTAACGAGAGGTGAAAATAAGCTGTTGGGGTAGCTATTTTTGCTTAGTTGATAGCTTCAATGTTTTAAGGAAAAGAATATCTACGTTATATGCAGATTGACACGGGTGGAAATATTGTAAATTAGCTGCTACAACTACAACGGAGAAATTTAATAATACCACAGAGATGGACTAAAACAAGGAATGGGTCAGATATCAAGTTACCCAATTGATTATCGATTATCGTTAAACTGCCTGGCTTCAACGTGGACCGATAAATTTCGATCAAACACACTTTTCACGCGTACACACCCCGGGTGACAGTCAACCCCACTTCGGATTCCGTTTCGACCAGGTGATCAGAATCCATCGAACTCTCTTCAAGGTTCAATCTCCTCTTCCTTCGTTGATTCCATTCGCTGTATTGCCGAATAGTAATGTAAAGATATGCTGCAGCATTGATCATAACATCCAGAGTCAAATGCTCATCTTCCCTTCTGATTTCTCTCAGCTCCATTTTCGACATGGTTATCGAATCCCCCAGAAAGTAAATTGAAAAGACAAATTCAATGAAGAGAGAGTGCGTTCGACACTGCTCATCCGTACACACAGTGTTTTCGAAACTGTTACAACACATGCTATCCTGCAAGAGCGAATTCCTGTCTTCCATATATTGGGAATTGTAATCGGGTAAGGATAGGATCACTCGTGAATCAGGATATATTTGCCGAGGTTGTTGCCCGGAATGTTGCATAATTTCACAACTCGGATTTTTCGCCATAGATTGATTAGGCGCAGACGAGTTATTGCTGCCTGGAATTGTATTGTTTGGTATCTTCCTCCTCCTACTGCCTAAACAGCCAATATAATACAAAACGTCCATAGCCATCTCCAAAACCCACACGATGCAAGTGATTAAATCGTATACATAATAATGGCGCCGAACGAAGTCTTGACTTCGTGGGTCATCTGGATACAAAAATATGAGGGTCAAAAGAAAAATGGACCAAACGAAACAGGTTCCTGCAAAATATTATGATCCGTATGCATTAGAAACATTTTGTACGACGAGAGTAGAAAAAAGTTTCACAACACCAGTAAAATTTTGAAACATTTAATGGTTGCGTACCATTGATGATGGCCCATCTCACTGGATGGAGAGTTGGAACAAAGTGCCGTAATATTTTGCTGATGAGCATTACTTTGACGGGGTACGGGGTATCGAAAATATTAGATTTGTATAGTCACTCCTCGAACGTAAGTAAATACTGTGTACTCTTGGCGATGGCTATACCAATTAACAATTGATCACCAATCTATTGGGTGAAAGAGAGCCGTTTGCTATTGATGTGATATCATTATATATCGATTGATCTTTTCGCCGATGAGGAACCCAGCGACTCTCGATATTTGGTTTGTAAAATCCTTGTACGAAGAATCGCCGAGGGACGTTAAGGCCGGCGGTATATCGTCATCTCTGTGTCTCGTTCGGTGCGTATTCTCGAAGAAAAAAGCGGGCGGAGGACTCTTCCGCGATGTTGGGCGGAGTCTAGAGGCCATCGTCTTATTTTATGTATGTTATCAAGATTCCGTGTGCCTCGTGGACAAGCATGTGTTTCATCATAAAATAAAAGAGAAGACCTTATTTTACACTCTTTTGTTAGGTTGTTGACGTCGTGACTCGTGACAACGTTTCGATCTATTTCTATTCATATTTTTGTATCTCTTTCTCTCTTTGTATCCAATTCTCTCCTTTTTTTTTTCTCTCTCCCCCTCCCCCCAGAAAGGAAGGGAAATCCTCTAAAATGCGTCCGGATTTGATTCTTTTCAATGAAATATTTATCATAATATTAGAGAGAAGAGAGCTGAAGCGATTTCAACTTATCGGCGATGGCAACAACAAACTATGATGCGGTGGTACCCCCAGCCCAGCCAACCAAAACGAAACACCCAAATGAAGAGTCCGAAACCCAAACCCGGAAGCGCGTGCGATTTGCATCCTCGCCAACCGAATTTTCCGCCGCGGCTTCGGCACTTACGCCATCCATTCCTAATAATCCTACAACCCCACCCGCTCCTCTCACTAGATCCCAAATTTCAACCCTCAAACGAAGAATCCATCGTCTCGAATCAGCCAAGCTTCGAATACGCTTCTTTATGAAGATTCTTTTACTTTTCGTGTTGGGCACCGTCGGAAATAATATTTTCGGCATCATCTCCCGTCAGCTTCGGATGCATTATTCTGGGTCGCTCGCCTTGGGATTCATTCCTCCGATTGAGAGATTTGCGGGGAAAAGCCCCTGGTCTCCCTGGGTTTCACTTTTTGGAACAACGGACAAGGGCGAGGTTGCGGAATTCTCGGTGCCAAGAGAGACATTACAACCATTTGGAGCATACCCGAATATTTTGAACATTACACCCGAAATGAGGGAGGAATTCCACCCAGTAGTGATATTTCCTTTGAGAAATATGAATGCGAATACATGCAAAGGAAAGAACGACGAAAGTGCTAAAATCGCACGAAAATTTTGGAGGACGCAAACTGACAATACTATCCGCAACGGCGAGTCATGTTCTGCCTCGTCCGGTGACCCGAAAATGTTGAATGCCAAATATGATTACATCATCAAAGATCACACGGGAAAAAATCCGGATACGAATGAATCATCCATAATGTTGGAAGGAGGGGAAAAAGTACCGCAATTGCTGCCCACACGACAAAAAGCTTTGGAATACGCCAAGACTCAGAAGTTATCGAAGGGTTTTGACGTAGGACGCTTTGACGAAGACCGACGTGGGATGTACACTTCTTCTTTATTTTTGAATGGATCAGAGACCGATCATGACGAGAATACAGAGAAGTGGCGGACAGTCCATGTTGGTCTAGATATTGGAGGTCCCGTCGGTACCAAGGTTTATGCATTTTCTGATGGAGTGATTCATTCTGCTGGATACAACCCGGACGTTGGTGATTATGGGCACGTCATTGTGGTGGAGCACCACCTTTCCTCTTCAGGCAAAACGTCTGATGGCGACATCAAGCCATCAAGCAAAATCTACGCCCTCTACGGCCACCTCGACGCAAAAAGCACACTTGGAAAATATCCAGGTCAAAAGGTTCGAAAAGGCCAAGTGCTTGGTCGTATGGGAAACACCGCGGACAATGGCGGATGGACGGGTACGCATGTCCATTTTCAGTTAGCGGTGCATCCCCCGGAGAAAGAGCATGATATGCCGGGAGCTGTGACTATGGCCGATAGAAAGACTGCTTTACTCGAATATATTGACCCTCGTTACGTCGTTGGCGAGGTGTATTAGTTGATAATTAGATGATTCGTATTTATGAATCGTTTTTGTGATTTGTCAATAGCATTACACCGAAACTAAACCAGAGTAACTTGCCACTCCCCCAATAAAATATAGATTGAAGTTAAAATCATTATCATGTTCTCTCTCTCTACAGAATGACGAGAATCAACGTCGCGTAGTGAGTTAGAAGCCGCTGAAATTTGCTAAAAATTTGGAGTAGTTGCAATGATGTTATATACTAGGAACGATTCGATACTATTGCATGTTGTGTCCTCCGTCGTCCACAAACCACGAAGTGTATCCATCTGCTGAATTTTTCTCTTCACTCCTTTATTTCGCGTGGTTATCCAACAAGAACAGGTCAAAAGAGAAGAAGTGTCGTATTTGTGAACAAACCCCTCCTAGTGCACATGTTGCAAAAAAATATAAAATTATTCCTTCTATGATTGTTTCGTGTTTTCAAACGTGCCACGTCAGCCAGGCACACTGGATCCTCTAATCGCTCACGTCATCCATCCATCAGTCAGCTGCTTTTTCGCCACGGTGGCAAGCAGCGTTGTGTCACAATCCACCATCCTCTACTACTCACTCAAACGAACAAAAATTATGCTCTGTCTCCATGTGAATGAACATCATGGAATTAAAATGCTCGGAACTTTTTGCAATACGTGTCATTTAACTTGGAACTCTAGGAACAATATTATCGCCTGAGCCTTCATAGATTGTTCCAGAGTTCACTTCATCGCCTAATACCATTCATCCTCACCCTGTTTGATCAAATTGACCATGATGTTTCTAAAATCACGCTTCCTACTCCTCTCCCTTTTGTCCGCCTCCCATGTAGAGGCATTTGCTCCTATCAATAGTGCATCATCTTCAGAGTCACGTCCTACTTTCAAAACTCGCTCGCTTGCAGCCGATAGATACGTCCTCGCATCCACAGCTGCCGGAACTGTGGCAGAACCGCTTTCGACTCCTTCCGATATTGCATCTCAGATCCCATCCATTCTCGTGGATTTTGAGCATCACGAATCGTCTCGCCTTCCGTATTCGCCAACTGGATACTCTACCTGGTCTTGGCGGACTCATCAGTAAGTTTCATCAGTATCATTGTGATCTTTTGCGTTGACGAAAATATCAAAATGATACGGATTGACTTGTTTTGCGAAAACTGACTTTTTCCGATTCAATGATTCATTCATTCCGAATTAATTCTTCCTCGGCGCCAGCAACGCAGAAAACCAGAATTTTTTAGACAACAACCCCGATCAAAATGAAAATCAACATTATACCGAGCATTCCATCAACTACCTCGAAATGGGCGACCCCTCAAAACCAGCTATCCTCCTCGTCCACGGATTTGGAGCTTCTGCCTACCACTTCCGTCACAACATCCCTATCTTGGCCCGAAAATACCACGTCTACGCATTGGACCTATTGGGATTCGGATGGAGCGACAAACCAATCATGGACTACGATGCCAGCGTCTGGAGAGATCAGGTAGTCGACTTCGTCAAGCAGGTCATACTCAAAGAAGACGCTTCGAACAAACCCATTACCATTGCCGGAAATTCGTTGGGAGGATACACCGCCATGTACTCGGCATCGGACGATAGGATTAAAGAATACGTCAAGGGATGTGTCCTGCTCAATGCCGCTGGAAGATTCCGCGATCTGGCGTCGGAGGCGGAGGCGGCTTCCACTCCAAATCCTATCATTCAATCCATTTCCTCTGCAATCCAACGTCTGGTGATAGCGGCGTCGTTCATTTATACCAAACAACCAGCCAGGATCGAGCAAGTGTTGCGCAACGTTTATCCCGTGAGTAGTGCCAACGTGGATGAAGAGCTGGTGCAATCGATTAAGGTTCCCTCGCTGGATCCTAATGCCGCCGAGGTGTTTTATAGAGTAATTACCAAAAATGGAAGGGGGCCCCAAGCCTATGTCGATGACATTTTGGCTCAGTTGGATTGTCCGGTATTGTTGGCGTGGGGCGAACAAGATCCTTGGATTAAGAGCGCGGCAGCAGATAAGATTGAGATGCTGTATGCACAGTTTCATGGCGTAGATAGTGTAGCTCGAAAATGGTGTAAACGCGTTAGCATCGGTGGTGGACATTGTCCGCATGATGAAGCTCCGGATGAAGTTAATGCTGCAATCCTGGAATTTGTGGACGAGGTTTTGGGAATGAAAAACTGAGCCTTATTTCTGGTTGTTTTGAGCATTGGGCGAGAAAATTTTGATACAACGCTGTTTGTACGGGTATTTTGTGGAAATCAAGTTCATTGTAACTCAACTAACTCTATTAGGTATGTCATGCGTTTTGTTTTTGCCGAGTCCGGTGACGAGTCATTGCGTGGTTCGCTTTCCAAATGAAGTAATCACATCCAGGTAAAAGCATTCACACTCGCGATAAGAACCGTCCATGCCAACACAAACTTGCGTTTGAACATCGAAGCTGAACCCTTTATGCTCGGAGTACACACAAATTTGGGATCTCCGTTGCTCTTAGGAAGAAATTCATTTTTCTGAAATGGCTGTCCGGGAAAGAACCCCAAGTCATCATCGTATTCCGCCTCCTCTTTGTCATACTCTCCGTCAATAATATTCTCTTCGCATCTCCACAGATCCGATTCAAATCCACAAACGCGGAACATATTTTCACAAGTCGATTGGCACATTGGCAAGGACTCTTGAAATTCATCGCATCTAGGAAAATTCAACCAGCAAAAGTATCTTGAATATGCTTCTTGGCAGTCCTTATTTTTATAGAACCGATAATGCCGCTTTCCTTTCTGTTTCTCCATTTCTATCCGGGCCTCGACTGTGCTGGTAACCATTTCCTCAACCCAACTATCCTTATTCCTCACAGAGTAAACGTCGACATTGTCATCACTGGACAATCTACCGAATGGAAAATTTGCGTCTACGGCCATCCATTCACTGGTGGGACGAGAAGGAACGCAAGGAGAATAGTAGCTTGCAATCCAACGACCACAGAATGGAATTTCTGCGTTCCAAATATCTTTGGCTTTTTGGATGGCATTTAGGTCTTTTTCATCATTTTTATCCAATGAATATGTTGATGGTAGATATTTATTTGTGCAGACTCCGCTGTCTGTGCCGTGAATTTTGCATGCCGTCCCAAATATTTTCAATGTTGATGCTACCAATAACAATGATAGAATCATTTTTGAGCAACCGCGGAAGTTACATTGCCAGCGATTAGTCATTGCGTCGATAGGTTTAGCAATGTAGGCAGCGGAAAAGATTTCACTAGTATCACGACTTGATTTACGATGAAGACAGTTGATTAATTTGAAAACGACATGATAATCAAAACTTCGAAATTCAAAATATTACAACGAAATATTCCTGGATTGATCAAGATACCAAGAATTGTCTGCATATTTTATTGATTGACTGATTATTCTACCTCAAGAGGATCTGATCTTGCTTTCATTTGTAGGCTTGAAATAGACAAAGAAACGGATTGCATCGACAATGGAAGCGACGACAATCGGACAGCCAAACCAAGATTTGGCGGGCGACAATGAAAATAGACCGAAGGCAGTGGCTCCTGGAATATTCTCGATTCCGTCAAAAGAAAATTACGATCCCAAAAGTGGTTTTGGTTAGTTAGCAATTTACCGTAAAACGTGGTCAGTCCATTGTTCACGTGAAGAAACTCATGTTGCAATTATATTGATGCTTCTTTCTAGTGCATTGTAGTATGAAACGCTACATGAATGATCTCTACCACTTGTCATTCCAGATCGGCGACACAGAAACCGTCGCAATTGTAGCCAAGAAAGTCAGTAAGTTATGTACACGCCTTGATAGAATTTTACAAACCAATAGTTCATTTTACTCTAAGTACCAATTCGATTCACATCATTTTGAAGAGTCTTCTTTGACCTCAAATTATCATATTTATGATGCTCTTAGAGGCGGATTGAATACGAAGCTCTCCAAGAAAGCTGGTCATTACATTGGAAAATTTCGAAGGGATAAAGATCAGCGAGCGGGTTACTACACACTGTACCATGCCAACAGAGAGAAGGACCAAGCTGCTGCATTTGTGTACGACATCCCTAGACTTGTTCATCAAGTCACGGACGGGCAGCCTCCGCGCAAGATGAAGGCGGTCGTCCCAAGAGGAAACACGAGGACTGGCAGCACCAACAGCGCAACTGCTGTAACTCTAAAAACAAGTAATGTTACGGAGAAGTCTCGGTTGATTGAGCATCTTCACAATGGAACATGGAGACACAATAATCTTTTGGCAGTGCAAACTAAATCACCTGTATTCACCGGAAATAGATATCGCTTAGACTTCAATGGGAGGGTCCTGATTCCAAGTGTAAGTCGCCCCGACTGCTTTCATCATGATTGACTTATTGATCAGTGTTGACATTAACGTGGCTTCGATGAAATTAAAAACATAAAATACACATCAAAATCAGGTGAAAAATATGCAACTCATAAACGAACAAGGAGAAATTCTCTTGCAGTTCGGTAAAGTTGACAAAAAGGGCCTCTTTCATGTTGATTACAAGGCTCCATTCACTGCATTCAGTGCATTAGGGGCCGCTTTGGCACAATTTGACTTATAATTATCGAATGAGTATGGTGCATGGTAGTCTCCTGGAATTCTGCTGCAAAAATTAAGAAGGGAGAACTCGAAATGAAATAAATGTATGTATTGTAGATCTGTATCTACGCTAAAACATTACATGCAAAAGGTGTAGACAGAACTGAAATGAAATACCGAATCATAATCGAAGTGAGGGCAATCCTTTTACATAGAAAAGTCACCGCTTGAATTATTCTCATACAGCAAAGTATGTTTCGCACAATAGAACGTGATCAGAATAATCATGGAACCTTACTTTATGGTCAGAGTGCAATACTGCTTATGGGTATTAAACTCTAGTAAAACCTCGCTTTCGGACTCATTTTGCTTTTCGACAATGGATTGTAACTTGTGCAAAGATAAGGAGTTTGTTACACAAACTTTTGCAAGGGCACGGACCTCCTCTCTATGGACGGAAATATATAAGTCATCATCCCTCCGTTTTTCTGTTGTATCAATAGAAGATGTTTCTACGTCCTTCTCTAAAATGGATTCCAAAAGCCGATCAATGGCGTTTTTTCCAATACGAAAGCATTCCACAGCAGAGCTGAGTAAGTCCTTGTTATTCACCACTGAAAAATCTGATCCCTTTACGTAATCTTCGTATGATAGGTGAGGAGGCTGCGACAACCCTTGGAAAGCTTCGAATCTCTTTTCAAATCGTTTTCGATGAGTGGTGAACATCGTCAATGAGGTAGGAGGGTTGGATAGTAGTTTCGCCTGACTGAGGGACGCAATGTACCGAACCATTCCGCGGCAAAGATTGCGATGTAGCGTCAAGACTGTATACTCAAGGCGATCTTCAAAATCCTCCTCCGTCGATTTCGTTAGAGCTTCGATTGCAGATGCAGTCGCATTTGAAAAGGTAGCAGATTTTGCTAGCGCCTTTTTCCCTTTCTTTTTGCCCCCGCTCTTCTTTTGATTGGCTTTTATCTTCCGCTCCTCCTCTTCTTGCTCAATTTTGATTTGCAATTCCATTCGCTTACGTTCCATTCTCTCTTGGGCAATAGTACCTCTAACGTTAATCATGGCACTTAATAAAAAGTCACGGTACCAAAATGCAGTACTTAAATCATACCATCTCGGGTATAAGCCAAGCCCAATACCCAAACCGATATGCCTCTCCATTAATCTCAAAGTCATGCAAATTACATAGTTTGTGGCGTACGACTGAGTAGTTCGATCATCCAAGTCATGCTCCATTCGAAACGCCAAATCCACTGCTGCCGCCTCTCTCTGCAAAGAACCAAATGCTGGAATCAAAATACCCTCAGTAAAGGCACGCTCTCGGTGGCGATTGAGGCACAAAGCCTTGAGAGTGTCGTACATGGGTTTTGCGAGGCGCCCTAACCAGGCAGCACCACATCCCGGTGAAGTGGAAGTAAACATCGCTTCCGGCACTCCGCAGAATTGACGCATGTGTTGCGCAATCATAAGTTGAAAATCATATTGCCCGAAGAGTTTGTCATCAAAGTAGAGATTGAGAACAAGAAGGGATCGGGATAGGATGCCTATTCCCATAGGTGAATTTTGTTGTGTGTTGTAATGGGGTTCACATAGTGAGAGTTCAATGCTCTTCGGTGGCGTTGGAGGGCAAGGGCCGCCGCATCCACGCATCGAATTGGATTCAAGCATGCGAGTGACTCGGCCAAGAGTATTACCGTAAAGAATAGGGTTACAAACAGCCCATTTCAATTCATCTGCCAAGCGGGAGATGGAATTTATAGCATTTAATGGGGATCGAAAAGTCGCTTTTCTCACAGGAGCATTCCCAAGCCAGCGTCTATTGACGAACGGGTCATAAGATGCAGATAAGAATGCGTCCAATCGAGAATTACCCATCTTACGCAATCGCCCATCCTTTTCTAGCAATCCAACTTGTGAAAATTTGCATACCACATCGTTTTGCTTCAATGACTCCAGTAATTGAACTGTTTCACGAGATTTCTTTGCCGCAAGAGTTGCGAATTCGACAACATTTTGGTCATTTAGTTCTGACAACAGAGTAATAGTTGTGAAAAAACACCTTTGTAGCCGAAGAATGGTCTCCAACGCAACAATCGTTGAGATAGCTTCTTTGGATGATCCACCATGTCTTTGACACAACGAGCGATATCGATGCAATCGACCAAGTGAATCGTCCCAAACGCACTCAACAAAATGAGGCTGTTTCAAAGCGGGGCAGAATCTCATCGAAGACGGAACCAATAGTTCACTTTCTTCATTACTGAGAGGTATATTTCCATCATCTTGATCGTTATCTCCAATAATGTTGTGCTCAGTTTTATCCTCACACATCGCGCGAGCCGTAGTGTTAGGAACATTGCCGTTGCTAATGTCCACATCATTATTCCTGGTAGCATTCTCGCTGGAAAGTTTAGCAGCACCCCCATGCAATGCCACACCGAAATCCTCCTCCTCGTAAATATCAGCATTGACTACTGCCCATCGGACCGCCTCTGCAATTCTAACGGTTCCGAGAGTAGATGCGTAAAGTACCCATTGCGCAACGCTGAGTTCATCTTCGTCGTCACCAAACATGCTGCTCTCAATGCCCATTGTTCCATTTGCGTCTTCCGAACTTCGATTTACTTCATTTAATTTTTGACGTTCCGAGGATTGCTCTAACTTGCGAAACATATCGTACAAAACTCCATCATGACACCAGAGCATGCAGTATAGAGTCTCTGCAGCATTGGATCCTCCGTTATCAGCACCAATGTAGGCTTCAAGGGCAGTGAGTTGAAGAAGGACGAGTGGAAGAATTGGAGATTTCATAACCATATTTTCTGAAGAAGAATCCGAATTCAATGATGTGGAGAGGGGCGAAAGTGATAAGGATTCCCAATATGGAAGGAGGGATGGACACGGTGATGATGGAAGCAACAACGAAGACAATTTGTTGTCAGGGTCGTCATATTTGAAGGCGCTTGAATGTGGTAATATTGCCGCTCTTTTACAATCAGACTGAGTACTCATCGGGGTTCCATCTGCTAAAGACTTCGGAGCGATTCGGGGGGGAATAGTTTTCTTGTTGCTAGTGATGGCTGTTGTCAATTTTTCAGAGGTTTTATCCTCATATCCAACATTTTGACCTCCGGAATTGGCTTCAATTTTCTTGCTTGGAAAAACTAATGGGATCTCACAGCAATCCATCCGGTCGTCTCCGATTTCCAAGGCAGTCATGGCGTCTCTCAAATCCAATTCAGGGATAGATTTTGCATTGCCATTTTTATCCACCGCAGATTTCACCAATCCTTGATCATACTCGGGTTTGTTATGAATGGACGCTCCTTGAATATGCAAACCTTCCATTAGCGATTGGTTTTTGACCACATCATCATCAGTATCGCTTCCATGATGTATTTCATCCTCGGCTCGATAATGATCATTTTCAACCAACGGTGTAAAAGGATAGGAAAAAGACAAACATTGGGAAGAACACGCTTGAAAAATCTTGGTGATATCTAAAAATTCTCTTCCGGATTTTAATTCTCGATGATGCTCGTTTTGTCTATTTTGGGCGGAGGGCATGTTGACGTTTGTCAATAATTGTACAATTATTTTAATTGGATTCCGGAGTCATTGCGATGATGAAAACTGCCAGAGAGATCTATAATATGATGCTAACCTCTAAGTTTCGAGGTTCGCCTATTATTTGATCGACGAGCAGGATTGGGACATGGCTCGTCGATTCTGTATTACTACTTGAGTTTTTTCATTCCCCGTTTTTTTGGATTCCAGATTCCCCTTTTTTTATTAAGCTTTATAAATAAAAGAGTAATATTTAATATATTTGAATCATCACACGGTGACCATGTGGGGGATATGTTGGTCGGCAGTTCATGACCAACACAGAGAAAACTTTTTGCTTCATTCATTGGGGATTCGTTATCATTTTTTATTTAAATTTTTTTAAGGTGCTCAAAATCGTACTAACAAACACTTAATTTATTATCGAGCAAAACCCTAGGATTTTGGGGTTGGGGCCCCAAAATACTAGGGTTTTGCGGATCTAGGGCCTCTTAGACATTTTTCGTTAGGTTAGGGAAAAGTGGTTAATTAAAAAAAAAATTTAACTTATAATCAATTATCCCGCAATTCCCGAAAACCGAAAAAACCGTGGTCTTGAATGGGGACCCTCCTTAGTGGATCGCAGTATATTGTACTGCTTTTTCTATGCTCATAAAAAACGAAAATAACGAGTCGAAATTAATTGGAAGAAGACTCATGTCACCCTTTACTATCGATGCCAACAACAGTGCATCAGAATGTTGTCTTGGTGATCAAGACAATGGTCCACCCAATCTAATAGTTCCCTCCCTTCCTTCAAATGATGAGCCATCCTCCTCCATCGCAACCTCTGCAGCTAATCGGCCTGTCGGAACAAACAATTCTTTAACAAGTGATGCCGAGTGTCACAAATGCTTAGCATTCCTCGCACGTGCACTGGATAGAGCAGGCTCCAAGCCTCGATTCCTCTTACGTGCTTTAGGTGTTGCGTCTCGTGATGAGGTCGGTGAATTGCAATCCAAGGATGGTGACAACACTGTAAAAAATGCGTGGTACAAGCCCACTGAGGATGGGAAAGGGTTTGTGATCAACCTGCGCAGGCATGGTGTTGTTGACGACGTCACATCAAATCTGCCCTCTGCTGACAAAATCACGAGAAGCATTGATGAAGGGGTACAAAAACTGAGGGGATCAAGTCCAGAAAATCCTGCTTTTGAAAAAGGACATAGTGAGGAACCAACAGAAAGCGAAGTCTCATCCGTTGTTTCTGGAAAAAAAGTTGATGATACAAACAACACCTCCAATGAAATGCAACAAAACCATGCGAATAATGCACACAACTCCGCCATATCCCTACGCAAAAAATTGACTAATGCCGCCAGTTTGCTCGTTGGAGGGAACAAGCTCCGCGAACCTGTTCTCACAACATCGCCAAGTATGCATTCACATAACCCGAGTGAAAATCCTTACACAACTGTTACTATAGAGTGCCAGACTTGTGGAACTGAGACTCGTGCGGAAGCTGGAGGTGTGTATTTTTTTAAACTTGCTTCAAATATATTTGTAATTGGTCATCTGCACCTGACTTTCCGGTTTCCGGTTGTTGATCTTACGGCAAATTTTCGATGTATCAGCACGTGCTTTTGTTCGAGGCCCTGTACCTCTCAGCATTGTTCTGTGTTCTAATCGTTTGGGGAGCCAACGTGAAGTGGATGAAGTTCTAATCCACGAACTGATGCATGTTTACGGTGAGTGTTGAGCTTCGTGTCAGTTCTTTGTCGGAGGAAAAATGATACTGATGCATTCTGCGGCTGGAAACCCTCATTTTTCGAATCGAAATCAGATGTTCATTCTAGGCAAATGGACCTAAGAGAATGTGAGCAATTGGCATACTCAGAAATACGTGCGGCGAGGGAAGCAGAATGCAGCAATAGTTTGACTTCGTTTACATCTAATATTTGTGTCAAAGAAAAGGCAAGTGTTGCAACCAAGAATATGTTTCCAGAAGAAGGGAGGAAATGTGTTTGTGATGTATTTGACAGAGCCATACATGATCTTGCCCCGTTTTCCGAAAGTGGGAAGAAATACCCACCATTCAATAACTGGACATCTAATATCAAGTCGAGTAGTGGTTCTCCAATCAGCCCAACTTCGTCTAATGAAACCAAGCAGCCGTGGGCTTCGGAGAGATGAACGTAAAGGATCTTAAATGGTTAGGTGTAAGGTCTGTGATACAACATACCTCATGCTAATATGTCTGATTCGTCATTATTTCGACGCATGTAAATTTTGTAGATCGAACGAAGTCTTCATGTAGGCTAATACTATCAATCACAGTTTTCAAGAAGTCATTTCCACATTCATATACTAGCAATAGATTAAGTAATGTGTATCATAATATTGATGGGACATGTCATGATGTATTCCAACATCCAAATCCAACGTCTTCGAAGTCCCTCGTTTTGTAGGCATCATTTTCTTCATTATGGAATTGCTTGTGTACGAAATATCAGTGGACCATTGGAGTTCGCCGGATATTTTACCCAAAATATGACGACTCCAATAGCGACTTTTCACAAGTTACATTTATGTTTGATATGCCATGATATCTTATGATCATTACCGTACTACCAAGGTTCTTGTGATGCTAAGTGTTCTGTGACATGGTGAATGCTTGGAAGTTGTATTTCAGTCGCTACAGAGAGATATTTCTTGTTGCTGTACTTTCTCTTGACAGCTGTAAGTTGCCGTCTGGACGCTGTGATAGGTTCTTCAGCTACCCTATCACAGATTTCGCCCATCACTTTGACCAATTCATCTTTTTCAAATTCGGTGTATTCCATTAATATTTGCGGCTAATTGTTATGGCATAAGTTGAAACCAGAATGGAACGATTAAGATGAGAAAATGAAAGAGTTAAGTATTTCGCAATTACAAGTTTCTCACCAGTCCTGGGAGCTTCCGCTGGTAGTCTTCCTCACGAACTCGAATGTCTGGGTTGTTCAGGGCCAGGATGACGGCTCCTGCACAAACAACGGATGGGCGATAGTACAAAAAGTCATGCTCTTGCAAAGTCCTCTCGAGGTAGTATTTTGCTGCATGTTTCGTCATGTTCGAAGCTTCCGTAATACTGAGAAAACGATAAAGAAAAGGATATGCTGTGGGGACGGAGATCTTCCAATTCAGAACTCGGAGAATGGATTGTTCCATATCAAGGACTTCCTGCCGATCGTATGCTCTATCGGTGATGTAGACACAATCCCTGACTTCGGGAGGATATATTTCTTCGTGCTTGCAAGCGACCAATAATGCCGTAACTCCGATCAGCTGTAGCTTCGATCTCTGGACAACAACCTTACTACAGTATCGGTCAATGATGTTGACACAAAGGTATAGCGTTTCTGGGACAAGGCGGAATTTCATGTGGACTTCAACAATCCAATCCACAAGAATTGCTCGCATTTTCGAATTGATATCATCCTGCTCATCCATGTAAGGTCTCGGGTGAGTTTGTGTCTAAGAAGGAAAGAAGCGTCACGGAGTGTGAAAAAAATTGAAAAAGTCACTGACGTGGAAAATTTGCAGACAAGAACTCACTTCAACATGGTAAAACTGCTGGTACAAATCCGTCACGTATTCTGTGCAGAGAAGGGGGTTGGAGCGATTGACAGCATCATAATGCGCAATCCCATGTGTATGGTCATGTCCTCTAAATGCTGGCCGTGTTAGCCGAAAGTTAATTGGTACAAGGCGATGTTCTTCCTGTATAATATCGGTAACATTCTCTCGTCTTTGAAAATCCGGTGCTGCACTCCTCCGGCGGGAGGAAGAGCGAAACCGTCCGCTGCGGGTACCTGCGGCGGATTCGGTTTCCCTGGCTCGCTTTGCCCTATTATGGCCCACGTGTTGTGAATTGTTCTCCGGTCTCGAGCGCTTTGACCCGGCTGACTTTTCCTGTCGGATAGTTTTCTTTTCATCGCTTTCCTCTACATTTTTTTTTAATGACGCAATCCGAGAAGATGAACGCCGAGGGGGCTTTTTCTCTGCTCCAGTCAATTTCCCTTTCGTTCCCGTAGATTTTTCTCTCCTGTTTTGAGCTCTCACAACTGTCGTTGATGGCTTGGTAGTCGCCGACTTAGCCTGAGAAATTGTTTTAGCTTCCTCGTCCTTTACTTCCGTTGATTTTCGGTTAGAGACGTCACCCTATCAAAGATATGTTTAAAAAAGAAGTAGAATGGCATCTCAGGATCAATGGTGTCGTTGATAGCAAAAGCTCCATCCAAAGTGACCTCACCAGAACTGTCCGTTTGGATGCGGTCGCCTTCAACGCCGCATCATTGCCACCACTCGCAACACCAAGATTCGACTTATCACGGGGACGGAGCCGTAAGGAATAACCAGATTTTTTCATACTTTCTCACAATCGAAGATTAAACCGTCAGCCGCTTCGAAAAGAGCGCACGAGAATTTGATCGAGAGGTAGCGAGAAGCAGGGAATAGAATGGTGTCATTAGATCCGTGTGCCGAGATAAAAACTTGACGATTCGGCAGAAATTAGAATTTTGAATTCCGAAAAACAAAAACAGGGTTGGTATGAATAAATTCGTAAGAAAAGCCGGACTTTGAATGAATAGATCGTTGTACCCGCTTCCCCGCAAATTCACTCCGTGACAGGACAAAAAATGTATCCATGTTCGACCACAGACCTGAAGCGATCTGTGCGATCGTCGTATCAAACGCGGTGGAGAATCCAGAAATACTGGATAAATAAGAGGTATCACAGTGGAGGAATTTTGTTTGGTTGCGTCTATTTCTGGCTTCTCCATCCGTTGCGTTTCCGCCCGTTGTTTCAGCCTCTTATTGGCGTGCTATGTAAAAAAACCTCAAATAATCTAACCGTCATTCGTGGTGTGGAAGTTTTAAGATTGTATGGCGTCAATGAACAGGGGAGCAAATGAAACAAAAAATAATAAAATAATCAAAAATTGATGCTGCTCAGTGAATCGTCACCCGACTTTTGGCGCATGGCGCGATATGAAGGAAAAACGTTACAGGTATATATATTTTTGCTGAATATATATACCGTTATATATGAAACATTTATTTTTAAAATGTTGTTATTCAAAAAATATACGTTTCCTCTTTAGGCTGGGTGCATCAATGATGCTCTAACTGAGCCTGAAAAAAACTAGTTAGGTGCGACTACCAAGAAAATTTCAGCACTCTAATCACGATATTCCACATTGACGCTTTTTTCGAAGAGGTATCGCTAAGCTTTGGAACTCTTCTCCCGACCGGCTTGTCACCATAATTCGGCAGTGAGTTGTCTTGATAACTGTTTTTTCAAATGCCTCAATTTGGATAGTATTTGCAGGTATTTAACATTTTTCTTCGTGTAACTATTTTTTCCAAACCAATGATATTTCTAAGATATTTTTGTAGTTTTAAGAAACAGTAAGCATATGACATAATGTGTTTGTTGTCACACTCATATAGTCTGTATATATTTACCCATTATCAACTTTTCATTTAGCAAAATGATTGCATACAATGGCTCAGTAATTATGCTCAAAAATGACAAAAAATAATTTGAATTGAATGAAATATTATAAACAGTATGATTTTGAGACAATTTTTAAATTAGCTTTGGGGGGCTTACAAAAATCTGGAATGATTCAACAACACATTCATTGGTTATATTCCAGATGACTTGTTTTTTCCTTGTGACTTGCAACAGGCCACTTACTGGCATCAGCCCCTTTCTGCTACATGATGCCATCCAATGTCCAAGATTGTTCTATTTCAATCAACATTGAATGTGTCAGAACATTTGGAGAACCCTGACCAAACATCACTCTGATCCAGGTGCCAGCACATGTACCAAGGTCATGAGGTATAGACATGTTGCAGTATTTGGATCATTTCAAGATTCAAAATACACAACCTATGTGGTCAAAGAAGAAACTTTTTGCATGCAATTGATCATGCTCATCATGTCCACTGTTTGCATTCACTGTGGTAATCCTGTGTGTCCCTTGGAGGACATAAGATACACTCAAATAAGCCACCAACCAAAAAACACAACTATGGGGATGCACAGCATACCCTCAAGAGTTCTACAGTAATAAAATTATTACCAATACGAATGAATAAGAGGTAACCTCCTTTGCTAGCATGAATGGAAACCAATTCAGTCAGAACTAACTTGTATAATAATTTCAAAGTTCATCATAATAAATGATCTCCTTCAGTCTAATTTATGTAATGTGGCCATTAGCTTATGTCAATTTGATTTCAAACTTTACTTTTTTGCAACAATCAAGGATAATAAGGTTACCTCAATGAGATTTGAGATTTTCTCTCCCAAGAAATCCAATCTCCTCCTAAATCTTTCATTGTAGCCTCCCTCATCCATTCTAAAATCAAGCCTGAAGAATCTGAGTGTAGTGCCCTTCATAAATCCATTGGTACAATTCATAACTGAGAACTCCTCCATGGACATCAAGAAGGACAAAACTACCTAGAATGTGAAGTTAAGTATTGAGTCACAAGGAAAAATTCCTTCTCTACTTACATGAGAGTTGATAATTCTATATCCAGGGAATGATGGTCAATGAGAACCTACTAGATAGGATATTCATCAAGAAAAAGTATGATACCTTGCTTTCTGGGTTTGCTTTTGCAGTAGAAGTGGAATGCCAAGCAACCAAAGCACTGGAAAAAGAAAATAAGTTACAGACAAATAGAATGTATTTATGTCCAAAGGAGATATAAGTGTATTTTGACTACTTAATAATCTACTCAATCCTACTGCAGAACATGCATGGGAACAAATCATGGACAAGTTCCATACCAATGTATGCTATTGAAGATGATAAAGAGGAACTCTTCTACTCTGAAGATAATCTCACATTGCGTTGCAAACAGGATAATCTAAATTTTTTAAATACAACAACTACTACAATTACCACCTTTATACATAGTCTTCATATTATTGCCTTGTGCCTATGAGTAACCAATTATTGCCTTAAGGATTTACAACAGAAAGTGGGTACAAAGACCCTCAAGTCATTCAATCAAGAGGACCTAGACACCATACATCTCAGCATGGTCCTAAAATTGCAAACCCAGCATAGTTGGAAAAGTCATATACTGCAACATCTCACCATTTAACCTCACCAACACCAACACTTGACATGTCAAGGCATGTCAATATTTTGGCAATTTGTGTCATTGAGTTATAGGTATTATTGTGACCTGCAATATTAAATGACACCAAAATAAATACAGACAAATATTTTCAAGCAATGATGATTTTACGAACATAAATATTGATAATATCTAAAAAACAATTTGAACTATTCAATTACGTCCAATTGTCACATCTTCCAATAATGAAAATGATTTTGGGTTTTATTAATTTCAGATCCTAAGATGTATGTTTCCCTTTTTTATTGCCAACTACCAACCAGTACCTTATGTCTTGTGCAATGCTTCTCTACCTTGTCAACAATTGGTTGAATGTTGTTTTTAATTTCATTTAGCTTATCATCTCAGCTTTTCCACCACCCACCCCCTGGCTCAGGGATATCCCACAAGAGTTGTTATTGCCTAGAACAGTGGCACACAAAGACAAGGACAATACTCCAAATTTTGTAAGGCAACATGAAAAAACTTCTGAGAAAAATTCATTCCCTAATTATCCCCCATTGGTTTGGGAACCCACACAGACACCACAGTTATCTGGAAGAGTGGACTGGAAAAGGTAAAAAAACTAGATAAATATTCAACTCTCACCTAATCAGTTGCAATAAACTGACCAGTGTTGAGCCCCTCCTGGTTTCATGTATGGGAACTGTGACTCCAGATTATTTATCAAATAAAAGTAAAATGTCTACAGTATGGGAGGAAGTGGAGAAAGTTACCCAATATTTATGATTTTCCATAGCAGTAGTCATCCTGAAGTTCAAAGCAGATTGTGTAACACATGAAAAAATTTAAACTGAAACTTATGAGATGAAGTTTGAGAGAGCACAAAAAGAGAAACTGATTGTCCCTTGCCCCACACATCAACTGGTGTTTTCTGTAACCTAGTTGGTGGAGCAGTCAAAGCAGTGAATATTTACCAGATTATTCAGGCCCAAGTTTGTCAGTGGGCTGGTGCAGCTCACATGACTTTTCATGAGCTCAAGTCAATCAATAAATGAAAAAATAAAAAAAGAAAATTTACCATGACCAGAGGACAATTAGAGGAAGGGATGAAAGATGCATTGCAATGCATCTTGATGAATTTCCATGACATATCTTTTACTGTGAAAGTTTTTTCATCAAGGATATGATATTATCTTTGCAATTTCAAATTGGCTACTTCATTTCCTCATACCTCTTGTAGAAACAAATTTTGACATGTTGATGCTTCCAAAAATATTTTTGGAAGATATTGTTTGTGTGGATCACCTTTCATTCACATTTTATGGCTATTACAAGCCTTGGACATGGGCCTTGGAGGTAAAACAAGGCTTGGTATCAATGTCAAATTAGTCAATTTTGAATATTATGATATTAGGCCAAAATTTCAACATGTCAATAACATGTATACAACATTTCCAACTTATGGTACTGATTCAGTCAAAGTACAATTTCTTACATGATTCCTATGGGAATTCCTGGATCCCTAGGCATTTTCCAAGAAAGAATGTCTGAATTAATACAGCACATAAATGTATCTAGATGATCCCAACCACTTAATACAAAGGTATAGGAAAACATGGGTAAATCTATGTTCATCAAAGATAGTATAATGTAATTATGGTGCCAGTTGAACCAACACAGTATCTCCCCACTTAAAAAGATGTTAAGGAAATGCTTGCCATAGAACATCCCAAAAACATATGTACAGTATGTATATTTCTTTGAATTGTACATTAGCAACAAGATGTTTGTGAAAAGAGAATTAAAATATTATCACCCCTCAATGATTTAGTAAGAGAGGCTGGGACTACAAAGACCCATATATGCAGGACATGTAAACTGTTTGTTTGCAACACTGCATATAACAACTAAGGACCTGATTGCAGATGACATAATTTTTAGGTACCCAGATTTTATCAAAACCTTTCAATTCAACAATGATGCTGGTATGCACTAGATAGGAGCAATCATGTTCATCGTGACCACCCTGTTGTTGTTTTCAGTAGAAAACTGTCTGAAACACTGACATAGAGCAAAGTCACTGAATGAAATATACTAGCACTGCAGACACATTCAAAAAATAAATACAATATGGGTCCAGTATTTAAACTCATTTTATATTCTGACCAACTCTAGGTGGCACTAGCCAGTCCTCAGATGGCAACTACACCCATTTGGTCTTAAGTTGATGTATGTTGAATACAAACATTGCTGCAGACTTGATGAGTAACTTCAATCACATTTATCTGTATGCAGTAAAACAAATACAAATGATATCAATAGATCATGATTGCACACACACAAAATTTGTGTGCTTCACCCAAAAACGCTGTATCACTGCATGTGGTAATGAAAAGTCCCAATCAATTCCTTCAAGTAATTCAAAAATGGGCATTAATTTGAGCTCTGTTTTTTCAACAAAACAGTCTACATGTGTAATTAGAATGTGAATGCAACAATGTAATCATTTATGGTTCCTTGTGTAAAAGTTGCAGTTGCTTTACAAAAGGCTGTACTATCATAAGAATATCATCCAAACATTCAGAAAACTTCAATTTTTACAATCTCCACAGAGTGTTGATTCATCCCCAGAATTGATCCCTTTTCAATCAACTTTAGTAGTTTTATTATGATTACTGTATTATGAAATTTAATTGACAGATTCTCAATTAAATTTTTTCTGCACTATTAGTTTAAATATATGCCATATTTAAAATTGGTTATTTGCATGTATTGTATGTTTTTACCAATTATAGATATGATTCATTTAGTAAATCATGACAAGAAACTGCCTATCAGTTCCAAATGGATATGGAATACCTTTGTACAATCCACCCCACTCAGACATAAAAATTTGCAAAACAGTTTCTTCTTTACAACCTCTGTTAATATGCCACTGTGTATTTATGGATTGTAATGTTGTCTGTTTTGTTGCCTTGTGATGAAAATGAAGTAGGGTTTTTATTTGTATTAGAAGTAAAGTGTTCCTAAGTTTTTTCAATGCGAGCTCTGTGAATTGCACCAGAATTTCTCATCATAGTTGGAATTTTTCCAGTATCAATATATTTATCTTTTCCCTCTTAACTCCAATGATCAAAACATAAGACATTTATCTTTTCTTTCAAGACCCTGGTATACTTTTCTTGTTTAAGAGAAGGCTTGTCTCTTCCTTGTTGTTGACTTAGTTGGATATGTCCTGTACATGTCCTGGATATGTCCTTGGGATCTTAGTTGTCAAAGTTGTATTTCACAACATGGGGAAACTGGTCAACATGATGCACGACATGCAACAAGTTGCTGACATGTCAAAAAAACTCAAAAAGTGCCAAACTTTAGAACAAAAAATGTACTTCCAAGCATGTTTTTTCGTTTTTTTCATGTGATGTACTCCTCTGGTTCCAAAGATCCCAAAAATGCAATAGAAATTAAAAATGCCAATTTTTTTCTCTGGGTCATTGTCTGGTACCCTGTACTTACAAGGTTCTTTGACATTTCACATTGTAAAAAATACAAATGTTGTTGCAATTTTACAACATTTTAACATTTCCCCAACATTTCCCCTACATTTTGCTGACATGTACATCTAAGCTTGGGGTGGGGACACATCCTAAAATCCCAGGGACAGAATTGTATGACCAGCCATATTTGTGCATTTTTTCATTCATGTGTCCACAGCATGTCATCACAGTCAGCCATGTGTCCTAACTTCCACCTGTAACAAAACAAATGTGCAAATCAACCAAATCTTCCCAATTCAAGTTTGGAGATTAGTTCAATTCCTTTGTGGAAGAAATTGTTTGCAAATTCTATTTTTGGAATTGTAAATTGTAACAACAGTATCAATACCAAAAACATGGGGTGTCAATAAAAGATTTGCTTTGTGAACACAAAGAATGCATTGCAATGCATCTCTCATCCATCTCCCACCTTGTGCCCTTCTGATCCCAGCAAAAAATCGTTTTTAATTTTTTCAACAAAAGATCACTTCATAAAATTAGATTGGGGCAAACTGGTATATCAGATCATTTATTT
>JALLPE010000103.1:0-25342 GCA_036940025.1 Conticribra weissflogii
TAGGATTCTATCTGGTGGTTCTAGTGTTGAGTGGACCTATCATTATCAGTAAGTTGGATTCATTGATGTCTACAGTACAGTGCTGCTGTAAATACAGGTCATATTGACAACTCCACTGTTGCCCCTTTTTATCTATGTCATAGCAGGATGATTATTTTCCACAAGTTTTCTGCTCACCATTGAGCAGGCTATCAAACTAGCTTTCATCAGCTTCAAAGCTGAGTTTTCACTTGCTATATATGATTGTGCTCAAATCCAAGACTATCCAAGTACTCCAAGTTCAACTCTGCATTTAATCTCTTCACCAGGGCAAAAGATTGATTAATTCAACAACCTACCCCATGATTTGATTTCAGGCTTTGAAACTCTATATTCGATTGAACTTTTTCCGCAACCAATAGTTCCAACCATCTTCCCTTCTATGATAATGACACCATTGCACAAGAATCTGTCTTAAAGTGGACTGTACACACACAGAAATCAAACATAATCAGGTGTTTGTCAAGAAAGAAAACAGAGGCAATGAAGGATTCAAACAGTTTACCTCAAACTACACTGCTGAATATCCAAAGAAGCAAGGATGACAAAGAGGGCAATGCTATTAACACCAAGAATACCTTTATTCAAGAAATGTTTGCAGCAACCTGACCAAGGTGGATTTGCTCAACCATTGTCTTGTCTTATGTGATCTTAAGGGCATCCTGAAGAGAGAGCTATGTGATGCTGGAAATATAGACAATTACATGAAATGGGGTCCCTCCATGCCCTATTGCTCTTGCCAAGAATCTTCTTCATTGTGTCCTTGACCACCAAGCAGATACCAATATGTATTGCCCATTGCATTATCAGCATAATAGCAATTGACTTGGTGCTTTGGGTTTTAGCTCAATGACCATCAATCTTTGTGAATGTGTTCATTTAAGCTACATTAAAATCAGTTCTTGATGAAAGGGTGGGATCACCCATACCAAGTTGGTCTTTAATTAGATCTTTTTCATGCCCTGCAGAATAGGCAATGTGTGTTGACTCAAATCCATTGCAAAGTCTCTGTAATCACCAAGCAGTTGCCTGCCACCATGATTAGTCTGGATGAAACTGGTCAATTGCCTGAGAAGCCTATGAAGATGTTCTCACTGGTTTCACCAAATGTAGCAATGAAAACTTGAAGGAAGTCTTTCAGCACCTTCTTACTCAGAACAAACAGATAATTTCTTGTTTTGTTGTCCTATTGGGACATTTTTCAGTGGTCCTTCTTCTACTCAATCTACAATTGTGGAAACTAACCAAAGTCTTTGAGATTCTAATGATCTATACCCCACCTTTGCAACTTTGAACTAATGGGTTGTTCATTGTTGTGTCATTACATGCTTCAATTATGGCGGTGATCATGGAACAATTCATTCCAAAGAACCTCTTGACCAAGGCCATGTCAAGTCTAAATTTGAAGAAGAATGGTATTGTCACAAGATCAATCAATTTTAATGGTGGTGGGAGTGCCCAACATGACCATTCTAATCAAGGCCGTGGGAATTGTAAGTGGAACAAGTTTCGAGTGACAAATACTGCCTGTATCTCTAGTAATTAGGTTTAGTATTTTGATGGAATTTGAATGGCATATTGTGCCAAATACAAGTCCTGGAGCGGTGCTTCCCATTTTCACACCACCTCTTTTTACAACATGTTGCCCTATCTGCTGGATCCAATTATTGTCACCCTAGCACTCATTCATTCTATGCAAATAGTTCTCAACCTTCATCATCATAAATGACACCAAAAGTGTAATTCATCACCAGTTTTGAATACTGTTACTTCTGTTCTAAAAGGGGGGTTAGACTCCAACAATGATCCCATCCAAGTCTCAATATCTAAGGCTAACCAAGTCCTTTACACTTTTCAGACTTCCATTCATGATGTAGTGATTACAGTCCTAGTTGTTGCCTTTGGCAATGCATTGGGGTTCAACTTGTTGAATGTATTATTTCTTGTTGATATGTGCCCTATATTCCAAATCAAGACCCATCTTTTCTGATTCATTTTGGTTTCATTAGGATTTTCTATGCACATGTTGGTTAGTTTGGCCTTCTATTCCATCTTTTCACCAAAGAATACCAAAAATCTTTTATTCATTATAGACAACCATTTCAATCTAATGCCAACCAACTGTCATTGAATGACTACCTACTTAATGAATTCAGTAGTTTTGGAGATTTCAACTTTTACCCCATCTCCTGCACAACTTTGACTCCCACCAGAGTCAATCTTCACTTTCATTTTTCATCCAGCATTTGAATCACCTTCAAAGCTTACCCTGTTATAATCCCATCCTTGCATATACATCTCACACCCCAGATGGCGCTCTTCTTGACTGGGATCTTGTTACTTCTGCTGGTCTCACTCCATTCATATCTAACTTTTTCTTTTATGATTAATTCAGCACTTCTGTCAGCAATATCTCAAAAGTTGAACAAAGTTGAACTCACAAGTATATTGATATTAAGGGACAATTTGTCTATCTGCCTCAAGTGAGATATCAATTGCCTTCATCTGACAATCATCTTTTCAGTTCTCAAGTCTTTTTTCAGAGTTGTGGAGCCAATAGCATCATTCTTGGAGATTGGGATGAGACACTCTTAACCATTGGAACCAAACAGATATAACCATTGATATCTTTGATTCATATGATACTATTTTCAAAAATCAAAGGGGACAGGCAATGGGAAAAATTTTGGTTTTACCCTGTATGAGAGAGTCAATTTTGTTGGATAATGATATTTTACTGATGCCCCCATGAAGAACACTACTCCAATCTAAAAAGCATGAATTTTCCAACTAGCCCAAGATTTTCTGTACTTTTGTTGGTATTTCCTTAATTGCCAATCTTTCTGTACCTCAGATAGAACTTCTTTTGTGACACTACACAGTTGGGGATCAGCATATGAGTATTGCACCCAAGCACTCATACAACCTAATGAAGCTCAAGAATCTTCTGGTGTTGATCATGAAATGCCTCCTGTTATCACCCCTATCTTCAAGTATACACCAAACCTCAAGACTTCTTCTCCTTGCCATTCATGGCAACTTGCTTGTTGTGCCCAAAGTAAAACAAACTGCAATGTCTTGTCAAGATCAAGAGTGTGTATTGTCTTGGGATGTCTTTTAAGCTGGCAATTCCATCTCTACTGACCAATATGTGGTTAAAACTCCATATAGATTGCTATCAAGTCTTGAATGTAAGCTTCTCACAATGAATATGACGGTGATAGATTTTTTGTGATGCTAATGCTGGTCATATTTGGGACAAATATCAAGTATCTCTTTGTGCTGGCAAAACCTTGATGGTCAAGAAACAATGTTGACAATGTCTCTGAGAATTGGGTGCAGCTGAAATTTTCAATCTACATGGCAACAATTATATTTTCAATGCTGAAACCCTTTTTGAGAATTGAGAATATATATCAGATTGAGTCTCTATCTCTGGTTTTGGTGTCTACCACCAAAATGTCCTTGCAGAACATTCCAACCAAACCAATATATATGGCTGTCATCGTTTTTGTTTATCTTTCTTTGCACTTGAGTAAGCACATAGCTGACAAACTTAAACTTTGGGGGTTTTCCATTTGGCTTCACAATTGCATTTGCAATTGGCTCCCTAGTCTCATACCAAATGAAGTTGTTTACCTATATCAAGACAAATCTTCTTTTTACTCTTGTGTGAGGTTGTATGTATGTTCCTGATACAAAGATTCAAGATGGGCAACAGATTCCTAAGTGAAACTTCTGATCATATTTGGGCCAATTTTTGGAATTCTTTGATACCCATCATTCCCTTGTGGTGAAAATTCATCACATATCAACTGGCTATATCTCACTTCATTACCATTTGGTGATTGATTGCCTTTTCGAAATGATTTGAGTATTAGCAATGATGCCCTGTTTGATGATGTCTGTTATCAACTCTTTGACTAATTCACCTTCAATGAACCCCATGTATATTGTTGGCCTCCTGCTTATTAATTATGAAGTTTGGCTGAGTAAGCCTGGTGTCTTTACTCTTGAACTCAAGGGATGTTGTTGTCTTGCTGAAGATTGTGGATGTGTCAGTGGATTGATAAAACTTCTAAAATCCCTTCTAACCCCTTTTTAACGGATTGTGCAGTCTTACAGTGATAGTGATAATTCAGACCATCCACCTACAGTCATTGAACTAAAGGGAGGAAATGAATCTGATCAATCTGCAGAAGATGATGAGTCTATCCTACCTATTCATGGCCCAAAGGGAGAACCCCCCTGCATCCAATATCCCTTTTGTAGAATCCAATTATGCTCCTGTTGTTTGTAATACTTGTTCAACTGATAAGTCTTACAATCCTGATGGACATCTGACCAACTAAATCAAAGCAAGCATATCTGGGATGGTCATTGCAGGAAAACCATTAAATTCAACTGTACCTTTGGACCAAATGAGTTTCAATTTGTGCAGCTAGACTAAGAAGCTCAAGTGCAAACAATCCTAACATATTTGGATTGGAATTAGTGATTCTATGTTACATATCATGCTCTTAGCCCCCTTACATTGAAGATCTCATTCAAGTCCTCTCTCCAATTTCATCACTTTTTTGTCAATGACTGTGGATACAGCAGCTCTTTTACTGAAATCTTTGCAACTACAGTCCTCCCCCTTTTCTTAAACACAAAGTCTGAAACAATTCCATAGGACAATCCCAGCTAGATTCAAGCTGTATCTTGACCATTTGAAGATATATATTGGAAATCAGCTGAATAAGATCTCAGTACTTTGAAAGGAATAAGTGTCCAGGGTATAGTTGAGCTAGCAGACAACATGAACATAATCAATGGACTTAGTTGACAATTCAGTTTGTTGTGACAGATTTAAAAAGTACATCACATCATTACTCATCATAGAGATCTATCATTGACTACATCATAGGGGTATACTGAAGGCATTTTTTATGTGAATGTTGCTGTGACACATCAAAATACATCACTATTGAAAGCACTAAAAACACCAATGAAAAAACAATTGGATAATTGCAAAATATATTACTATTCCTAATCATCCAAAAAACTTAATTATGCAATATCTTTTTCAATTTGATTTTTTCTTGTGTCAATTTTTGCTACTAAGGTGAAAAATTATTGTCTTCCATAGTGTCCACTAATTAATGCAACCAGATCAAATTGTTTCAGGGATGTGGAACTACAAAATTCAAACTAGTCATACAATCTAAAATGAAAAAATATTTTATTAGCTGAAATATTAAATTTGAAATTCATTTCTTTGTTTTTGCATGGACAGTACTGTAACTGGCAATCTAAACCAGCTAATCAGCCACCTTCCTACCCCTGACAAATAGCATCATTGATGAGGGTGGGGGTATGCATGAGTTAAGGCACAACAGTCAAAATGGCAAGTTGTACAAGATTTGGCTGCCAACTTGGACAGCTGAGTGGGTTACCATTTCTGCTGTGTTAGAAATTTTCATTGCTGGCCTCCCCTGTCCACACCTTGCAAGACCACAAGAGAAGAGAAGTGGTTGTGATAGGTACTTTTTTGTTGGAATTAGTAAATTTGAAACTATTGCAAAAAGAAAAATGATAAATCAAGATCAGCAGTCACATGTCATGGGCATACAATAACCTCTGCCACATGACTTGAATACAACAAAAAGAAAATGTCATCCTAAGTCGCCTTTTTGTAATTTTAACAACATATTTATTTTGTTGTGTTATGACAACATCATTTTGTTGTCATTTCCAACTAAGTCAGTGGAACTTGGGCCTTCAAATGCAGAAATTTCCAAACGAAACAGAGAATAAATGCAAAACCAGCTTTTGAACTTGTTGTTATCAAAAGTTGGAAGGGAGTGATTTTGTTGAGATCCTGCTGTTGTCCAGCAGAACACTGCTTGGCTGATGATTATTCTTGAAAATATACTAGATCTGAAGTCAAATCAAGCTGATATTGTTGCTGCCATTTTTCCTGCTACTCTTTGAGAAGATGAACAAGTCTACATTGAAAAAACTCTTGGTTTCAAGCTGCATGTTTCATATGGAAATACAAGCTACTTGTCTCCAGAAAATTCTTCATGGTTTGTATCAAATTCCTTACAACATCTAGAAGTATCTAAACAAGAATGATGGAAATATACCCTGCCTCTTCATTGGCAAGGAAGTGATTGTCATCTACAATGTCAATGATATGATTTTCTGAGCAAGGAATGAGAAAGATATTGTTATATAGCCATCCAGTTGCATACTGAAGGCATTAATATAGAGCAACAGGACAAGGCCTATAGATTTTTATTGTTCAAATTAAACATGAGTCTAAGACAGGATTTCTCAATATGACAGCAAATGGCTAAATCAAGGACCTATTGGAGACTCTTGGTCTCAATGTTGGAATTGTAAATGTAAACACCTACCAGAGAAAAACTTCTTGTAAAACATGTGCATGGAGAACCTGCCTCTGGTAATTTTAGCTACAACAATGTGATTGGAATACTCTAGCATCTTGTTGGTTGCACTTGTCATGACATTATCTATGATGTCAACTGTACCACAAGATATACATTCTTCCCAAAGTTTGTCCAAACCATGCCCTCAAGAAAATTAGTTAATGTCTGAAAGAAACTATTCAAGATTGATAGTTTTCTCGAACCTGATATTTCTGAGATGTAGAGACATTAAGATGGTTGATTACGCCTGTTCTAAGAGCAGAACTAGTTATGTAATTTTGGTTGTCAATTGTCCTATCACATTGCAATTCAAATTACAATCTGAGACTATTCTGCCTACTTTGGAAGCTAATATTGCTATATCTCATAGCTTTTACAAATTGTGTCCCATTATTGATGGAGGCAATATCATAGATAAAGTGAAGTTTTAATCCATAGTTAAAACTTTGCCACTGCAATTCACATCTCAAAGCGCAAGCACTTCCATACTAAGATAATTTGTTTTCAAGGAAATATTGTGAATAGTGGAATTGGGTGCCTTAAGATATCTACTTCCAAGAAATTTGGGCATTAATTCACCTTGAAACTACCTGCGGCAGGGTTTCAACATCTCAGAATGAAAATAATATGATGGTAATTCTCTACTGAATTGATGCTCGACAGGAAGTGCTGATGCTCTCTCCTCTTTTGGAATATCACTATAAATTGTCTCAAATTGTTTCTCTACTTCAAGAATTGAATCATATCCTTCTATAATCAATTCTTAACTTGCTGGAGCCAATTAGAACCAATTCAAAGTTCATGAATTTGATTCCTTTACTCAGGAAACATTATTCAACAAGCTCAAAATACAAGAGCATAGGATAAATATAATACTACTCACTTTTCAGAAGCACCATCATTGAATATTAAGGAAGATGAAAAAAGAGAAACAGATAAAGCAACCCTCTTAGCAAGCAAAAATATTTATTGATTTTAAAAGGAAGGAAAATATCTTATTTTTGATCCCTGAAGTTGTAAGAGGAAACATAGTTAATAATATATTGAGAAGCTTAAAACTGTAACAAGGAATTATGACATGATTCCCAGGGCTCATGTTGCAGTGAGGAATAGAATGGATTCTGAAAGTAACATGCAAGATCAAATTCATTATTAAATTAAGATCTAGAAAATAATTACAATCATGGATTTAATGGTGACACTATGAACAACAATTGAGATGAAGCAAATGTGTTAAGATTATGATCATACTAGGAATTTGAGATTTTATTGGAGCTCATACACACCTCATGTTTGTAGATTGATAATTGAAGTGAAAACAAACTGCATGATAGTAAAGTATCTTCACCTACCAAGAATTCAAACATTATTGTGGATTAATATCTAATGGAACCTTGTCAGTTGATAAGGATAGTGCAGTATATGTAATACAATAATTGCTATTGATTGAATTGGCACAAATTATGATGATGAATAATGACTTGGTGGGTATTGCAATGATCCACTAAGTGGTTCATATCATTGGGTTGATGTATCAATTATCTGTGGTGCCTTTAGTAAAAAGGAATTGACTCAACAAAGGCAAAAATATCTGATGGTATTATAATTCTATCTTTGTAGTAATATGCATAGACCTACTATTGTGTCCCTTGCAATAAAATGAAACTGTATGGTGAAACAGTTCTTACAATGTCCTGTTTTGTTTCTACTTCAAAATATGCTACCCATTTGTGAACTGCAGGAGGGAGTTAATTGGGACATTTTGTTACCTTGCACAGTGATAGAACATTTTTGGATGCTCAAAGGAATTCCTCTTGCAAAATATGTTCATGGAAAACCTGCCACCCGCCTCTGGTGACTTCAACTATAGCAATGTGGATGTAATGCTTCTATATCTTACTGGAAACACTCATTCTGGCATGATTTATTGTACATTTTTGACAGCATTATTTTATTTATATTTTGCCACTTATTCAATGGCCACTATTTCATAGCCCCTACTGAAAAGTATTGAATATTGAATATTCTGAGAAAATCTTGAATATTGATATTTTTTGGATGCTGATATCTACATGTTTAGTTTGATGATTTTATAAGTATTAAAGCAGAAAAGTACATCAATAGTCTTGTTATGTTGCAGTCTAGATTTCAGTAACATGAGACATCTCTAGCAAGTAATGAAGCCAAAATTGTTACACTGTATCATAGTTGATTAAACTCTGAACAGCTATAGATGGAATCAGTATATTGAGAAGTACAAGATGCCCTCCTCATGGTGATACTACTATTTATTTAGCCAAGACTTAATCATCTTGAAATGATTCACTGAGAAAGCAACACAATACAAAGACAACAGAATCAAGTCAATTAATAAATTACCAAGCAACTGTGGGAATGGTTTGCATAGGGGTAACAAAACCAGGAGTCAATCATCTCAAAGATGTCAAAAAGTGAATAGAATGGTAGTAATTTGCTACTTGGATGTTTGAGAGGAGTTTACTCAAAAAGTAGAGTATTTGTTATTGTCAATTCAGCTAAGATTGGGTTGATATCCTACCTAGTCTCTACTTCCACAATGATTCTTACAATTCCAAGATTGGTTGTTAGTTTTGGTGTTATGAACAAATTCTCATGATCTAATACATAGTAACCAACATCAAACCTAGACCAAAAGCAAGATTCTGTATTATCAACAAGATCCAAGAAAGATCCAACCTATCTTTTACAGCCTCACTAACTTCTGAATGGTCATGAATACAAAATTGCTTCTTCATCATATCTCTTTTATTGCTCTCTTTTATTGATAGGTTTGAAGAGATTTGTCAGATCAGATATTTATGACATTGTGTCAGTGTGCTCATCCCCTCTGTCATTATAACCTAAGGTTGATGCACATCTAGCATTTGGAATGTGTACATCAACTGATCAGGCCATTGAGAGAGACTAGTAAAGATGCAACTACAGTGCTCTTAGATGATTCTAAATAGACAATCTCTTCTTGAACAACCAGTTTCTTGGATATTTTCTTCTCAAAGCTGTTGTATTGAACTGTCTTAAACAAACTGGAAAATTTCTGTGAATTTTTGTGTTACAAATTTGAAATCCCCAATTTTTAATCCCGAAGTTAGAAAACCATTGTCACACCTTGATCCAATGTATGGCTATGCTCATATGTACTGGTCAATTTGGCATGGTCAGAAAAGTAGTAGCTTTGGAAGTATGCCAACTAGATCCTTAAGTAAGCAGTTACAGAATCTCAGAAGAGAGATTTGTACTGCCCAGAGAGGCTCAGTGCTCCAAGGGAGGCAGGGTGAATAAAACCTGGAACCCTAAGGCATTGAATCAATCTACTAGACACAACTCTCAGATTTTTATGAGGTTGTTTTGGTAGAGAGATTCTGCTTCACACTAGCTTAAGGTGCTATGTGAAAAGGCACCAGGAGGCAGGCATGCTCAGGTGTGCTTGATCCATCTGTCAATAGTCTATAGGGCCTGGCCTACATCTGCCTTCAATAATCTCCTCTTAAAAGGTAATTGTGAAAGATTGAATACTACAGAAGTCAAAACAATTGTAGTTTTTGTCACGTTTTTATACTTTTTTGTTCGGCGCAACAAATAAGTATGCAAAAAAGTGCAGCGTCGGGGGACTTTTTTGTTCCAACGTAGAATTGTATTAATTCCTAAGATTCAAAAATCCCAGTTTCTTGTCGGCGGGTTGTTGAATGATTGTCGCGCAACACTTTTTGATTTGTTCTCACCATCGTCCACCATGACCAAGACATCCAACTCCACCGGACAGCGAAAGCGCAAGTCCACCAACACCATCCTCGCCACTTCAAAATCCCGTCATAGGAATGCACGATTGAGGACCGTGCCTTCCCCACACCGCCCGCGCTACAGTGATCCCTACAAAGATGCCATCGTCCCATCCATCCCTCCTCCCGCTTATGCTGACACTGCCGCTGTTGCTGCTTCTTGTGCCGTCGCCCCCTCCATTCAACATTCAAACAGGGGGGTCATTGAATTAGAATCTTTTGATTCTGATGGAGAATCTGTCAAAAATATTGAAAGGGCCGCATCTATGCCGTTCAATCTTTGTGCCGTTCTCATCGACTCTCTCGGCAAAAATTCTTCTGCGAAGAATGTTCTGACGATTGCTCCTGCCACCATGAAAGAGCAAATCAACTCTCTCGTCAACGGAAGAGACAAAATCTTACGCGAGGCTCGCTCTTCCGACATCAAAAATATTCGTCAAGGTCAACAGACGAATGTATACGATGATGTCGACAACAACATCCCATCTCATCCCATCACCAACAGATCATCAAAGCTCGAAATGGCTAAAATTATGGTAAACGCATGGGAGACCATCAAGAAAATTCCTTCTCTTTTTGATTTTTGTGGTTCAAGGAGCCTTGATATCCATGACTTCATCGGATTGATGGAGACTTTCTCCGATTTTGCGCAAGACATCATCGATGATGCCAAGACAAAATCTTCTGTCCTCAAATCAGTCAAACTCCCCATCAACGAGTCCAAGCGTGCTTATCTTCAGAATGGAGGAGAAAAGCCAAATCCAAACCGCTTCCCTCATTGCATCAACTGCCTCCATCACCTCATTGATCTCCCTCCAATGAACAAGGAAACAAAACTTCAGAACCAAGCCGAGACCGACAGACATCTCAAACTTACGGACAAACTTCAAGCATTCAAGTCTGGCATCTCAGACAAACCACCATTTGGAGATGACTTGCGCCCACTCAACAAAATACCTCCACCAAACATCAAACACTTAATCATCACCTGCAAGTGCAGAAACAACAAAAGGGAGAATTGTGTTGTGAGGTGCTTCTACAATGGGAAGCAATTTGCTTTTGGCGAGTGTCCTCTTTGTACCTGTCGGTGCAATCATGCTTGTACTTTTGAAAATTATTTTCAGGGTAAAGCATACAAAGCAGCAACTAACAAGGATTTGAAAAAGAGCAACGCTGATGTAGAGGCTCGGGAGTGGATGAAGAGTATCGTCGATGTAAATCAGAACGCAACAAAATTTTCTGGGGATAATTTGGAGTATCAACTCAAAACTGGGAAACTTGGAAAAGCTACAAATATTCCAGCGGTTGCTTGTGAGCATGGAGCTCTTTCTGCTGCAATGTATGCTGTCAACAATCCTCCAAATTTCGAAGCAATGCAGAAAATTCGATCAAAACAACAAGCAATCAGGCCTGGTAAAAAAACAACAATGATCGACATTGGTGGAAGCAAAGTTGTTGACGTCCGCAACTATTCACGGTCAAGAGCAACAGCAGCTGATAAGCGCAAATCAAACAACAAACTTGTTTTGGAAGTGGAAGAGAGCGACTCAAATGATGAAATTGTTGCGGTTCCAGTTCAAGTTGTGATGCAGCAAAAAGAAAACAAATTCCATACGGAATACAACACACCACAAAAGCAGTGTCAAAATGAATACAATTCAACTGTGTATGAAATCGAAAAAAGAATTAAACGCAAAATCCGTGACCAGCGCAAAAATCAATCCACAACTCCAAATACGAAGGCCGCTTATGCAAAAATTCTTGGTGACATTGTGGACAAATCAAAGCCCACTGCAGTTGCGGAAGTGATCAAAGATTATGCTGAGGATGAAGAAGCATATGACAACTCCCAGGATGCACTGGCTCACATGGTTGAGTTGAAAAAGAATGGAGTTTAATTGAATAATTATTTTATAAAACTAAATCTAATCCGAAAATCCAACATGTCTAAAATATCTACTGTAAAAACCCAAGTCATTGGTGATGATGGTTTCAAGTGCATCCTCTAAATCATCCATTGTTTCCAAATTTGGATGAAAATATAATAGATACGAGTGAATTGTGTTAAAAACATATTCAATGGCACCATCACAACTCCAATAAGGTGCTCTGAAAACGATTCGGTGTCCTCTATCTGCAATCATTTCCAAAATTTGTGGATTGTGGTGTATATTCAGATTGTCCATGGTAAAACAAAATGATCGACCAGGATGATCATGATCTAACCGATTGATTATCCTCTCAATGAATCGATAAAAAATTGCAAATGTTGTTCCCTCTCCCTCCCAAGTGTGATGCCAACTCATATTGTATTGTTCGTCGCCGGTAATTGCCAATAATAAATTGGTCTTCCGGTCGCAATTGTAAACCCCATCATCATCTACACGAATAATTGTTGGCGTCTTTCCATATTTTTTATTGTTGTGTTCCAATTTAATTCCAGCTTCGTTGACATCAATCATGTCATGAATTGGCGTCTCAGCAATTCCAAATGGCTTGGCTGCATTGAAATACAAGTCCCGCTTTGTGAGGTTGATTGGAAGGTAAGCACGAGAGCACGTAGTGCTTCCAACCTTGCAAGTCAGACCAAGAAGATGCTCTGCTCTTAAAACTTGGGCGGGAGAGAATGGTGAGAGCTGATTCTCTGGATTTTGTAGGTTAAACAGATGTGCTCTGATTTCATCTGTTGTAGCCTTTGGATTTGTAGATCGGAAGATGGCCAGTTGAATCAAATTCTGCCCTTGAATCTCACGTTCAGAAGGATGATTTCCTGTGGCCCTCATTGGATTTACATGGCCATACTCGACAAATCTTGAAATCCACCTTCGGCATGTGACAATGTGTGGGAATAATTTCATTCCCCGAAGATGCTTGAGGAATGGAGATTGTAGATCATCTCCATTCTGCCACATCGCAATGACAGATTGGCGCATGTCATCAGAGTAAGGGTTACCTCCGTGACTTGGATGAGGGCCAGGGGTAACAAAAGTCCCAAGAGGAGGTCGAATGTTGGGATTTATTGGGGGGTCTGCCATGTTTATGGAATATTTTAATTTTCGTCGTAGGCAGGAAGATTGTACAGCAGTGCAAATGTGATGGCGGTAGAATGAGGTTCTCTTCCCTCTTCTTCAAAATAAATGTCTACTAGGGAAGAAAGGGTGTCTTCATCCAGTGGGGAGATTAGATCGATGTTGAATCCCAATTCGACAATTTCGATGGCAGCAATCAAATTAGGCAAGTCAAACTCAACAAGATCAATGAGAGTTTCGTTGCCATCGATGGTGCGGTTGAAGAGAAGACGTCGTAGAATGTTTTTAATACAATGATCTTTGAGGGGAGATGATGAGGAGATTGGTATGTTGGGTGAGGGAGTGACAATGGGATTGCCATGGGCATCGGCCATGATGGAAAGTTGGGGGAAATGTTGTGTTGAGCTGTGAGAGAAAAGTGTTGCGCGACAATCATTCAACAACCCGTCGACAAGAAACTGGGATTTTTGAATTTTAGGAATTAAGAACAAAAAAGTCCCCCGACGCTGCACTTTTTTGCATACTTATTTGTTGCACCGAACAAAAAAGTATAAAAACATGACAAAAACTACAATTGTTTTGACTTCTGTAGTATATGCCTAACAAGTTTTTCCTCTGAGAGATGTGTCTAATGGGTCCAAGCAAATGACTAATTTTATCCACTCCCTTGTTTTTGATAGAAGTCTTTTGGATTAATTTGACATTGTAGGCATGGAAGTAGATGATGACTGAGAAGTTGTTAAGAATGATTGAGTTTGAGGGGAACATTGTTTGATTGCTTTGCTGGGAGGTGAGTGCAAGGGAATGTGGACAAGAGTGTAAATGGCATATCAATGCAGATAGATGTGTTTTTTACTTTTCTTTTGTGGTTTAGAAAGTATTGTTTGTGTAAGAGACAACTAGTATAATATGAATTTCATTGGGATGGTTTGTGGATGCCTTCCCACCTATAAAGTCATTCTCACAAGGCATTTTCTTGTGGCTAAGATTATTGTTGCTTTTTTTTGTGGCATGATAAAATGACGTGGAAATAATGAAAAAACACCAAGTCAAAGGTGAAATCATGAAAAGATGCAAAATGTAAACAAACAATGTAATATATGAATTATACTATCTAATATCCAGCCTAAGACTTCATATTTAGATTTAAATGTGAGACATTCAGAAAATTATATTCTCTTACCTACAAGATTATTTGGAAGTAATTTGAAGACAATTCAGACATCAGAGATTGAGACTGCACTAAATAGAAAAGTGTTTGTACATGACATAAGTCAAACATAGAATTATGCAATATGTGGAGCAACAACATTCATTTTGGAGATATATCAATGTGCCACAAAATCTGTGTCATTTTTGTTACATTCCATCCATATTGCAGGAAATCTCTGATACCACATTCTATAAGAGGTCACACTTTAATACAAAAAATAGCAAAAATTATTTCAAAGGTTCCAAAAGGGCAGTCCTTCCCATCACACAACATTGAAAACTCTTGCCATAGGCACTGTATCGTAGAGTGACTTATTGTAAATGAATTGAAATATGTTCCCAGCTAGTAAAATAAAAATATATATTTTGAGATTGCTTTACTGGATTGCAAATAGCCTCAATAGTGTGGATATCCCTATTATTCCTTTACAAAACTGTCTTCTTGTTGAAACTTCATAGAAAAATACAATTTAACATCACTACCATTTTCAGCAATGACAGTCTACTTCCTGCTTTCATGGATGTATCTGGTCAACCAGTATTTCTTAACAATGAATGAAACTCTTGCCAAACATTAGTCAAAAAATTCTCTTGTCAATTTGTTTTCTCTTAGAATAATTTGAACATAGTAATTTATTCAATTTCAAACCAGCCTATTGCTTGCTCTATCTTTGTGACTTGCATGAAATTAAGGCTATTGATTGTATATGAGTCAATATAATTGGTTCAAAATGATCTCCAAGGAACTACTATAGCTTCCATGGGAAGAAGTCAGTCATACTTGATGTTACTAATTTGGCACAACATACAAATGTATGTGCTTACATGTGGAAGTTGTATATTGTTCCAATACACAGTTGCTTGTCTAAGTGTTTGCTTTAATCTAGTATGGCCAGATGTTGTTTGTAGTGATGGTTCAATAAAATGACATGTATTGTTGAAGAAATTTAGGTGAGACCAGTTTCCTCTCTCTCTCTCAACTCATTTACTCTTCAGTACCATCATCTATTGCACAGATATATGCAATGTTGGATTTACAAAATAATCCCCATCCAAAAGATTTCATTTTTTACCATACTCTTGTAGGAGGAGTCATCCTCATACTAGTTCTTTGTCTTTATCTGATAAACTGTCTAAAATATCTGCAAGTTTATTTTTATGGTCAATGTATACTTTTACATACAGGCCTCAAACAAATGTGTTTGCTACATTAATTATATAATATGTTTGTGTATCAGACAGTTTCTAGCAGAAAATTCTACAGGACAATTTTACTGAAATATTACAGCTCCTAGTTGGTGCCTACTAGCTTCTTTATAATGTCAAGAATAAAATCAAGGTATGCAAGCATGATGTCATGCAATAGTAATGTAATGTCTATTTAAATGCAGTTTCATGTTCATTCATTGAGAAAAGTGTTCTACCTTTTTTTGGACTGCAGCCATTTCACTTTCTTCTTCTAAATCTGTATGAGGTGTAAGTACATTCAATGCAAGAAAACTCCATGTGAATTTATCACTTGGCCAACACAAATTGAAGCTGGTCCCTGGTCATCATTGTTGGATTTCAACTCAATCATTAAGATGTCCTTTGTGGCTAGCATGATTACATTTCCCATTACCAGGATATGTGACATAAGGTCCTCAAAGTACTGTTTGATATTATTCTTGCTGATAACCAAAAACGCTTTTTCTCTGCTACTCCATTTTTTTAGGAATTGGGTACATGGACTTGGAATTTATGCATCACCATGGAAGATAGATGAGGATCTTTATCAGTTTGAAAGTTTCAGGCTCTTTGTTACGTTTCTCAAAACAGTTCAAGTTCTTTCAGGTCTTGAGGATTGCTTGTGTGTTGGCAGAGACATTCTCCCAAAATTTTCAGGTTTGGATGCTATGATATGGCTTACAGGGTTCCTTATGAGGTCAAATAAAGCTTTAAGTGGATATTTTTGGACACTTACTGGTGGGGATTATGGTTATTTAGGTGAAGTGATGGAGGAGGAGGTGGTGGGCATTTGTTTAGGATTGGATGTGTGAGGTGACTACAAGAAACAGTTTTGATGGTGTGGAAGAAGATGATGATGTTGTTGTTGTTTGTGTTTTTTATTGATCCAAGTTCTCAAATTTGAGTGTTCTCTGCTTACTATTAATCCATTTCATGGTCTAAATGAAATTATATATCATAGTTGATTAAAAAACCAACTTTTGTTTAGATTCTGTTTCTTTCACCAAAAAAATTAATCAACCACATATGAGAGACACATTTGCTTACAAATGCTTTGTCATTGATGATACAAAAATGAAGATATATTATGCTTGCTTTTAAATTTTTACAATATTTCACATCATAGAAAGGGGTATTGACAGTCTTCCTGATCATTGCCATTCTTGGGTGAGGGAGAATGTTTTCAATTTGGACAACATATTGGCAAACAGACAAGAGACAGAGCAATAGAGTTTTTGGGCACAGCCATTCAAGATTTTATGGCTGCTCACATATCAGCAATAGATTGTGACTGAACACACATAGAACATCAAAATTGAAAAATCATGTATGGAAGCATTAAAATTTTTGTCATCTTGTGCACAATTTGTATCATTTCACTCTTCAATTCATTCAGAGAAAAAGAAGAAGAATTTTTCAGACACTTTCGTTTATTAGCTTCCACATTTGAAGAACTTTCATCAAATTTTGGGTTCATTTGACCTTATTGGTTTTATTTGGCTTATTGGTCCTGGTGGACATTGTTGTGCAAGCCTCAATCAATTCCAGCATATTGATCATGGCAATAAAGTCATTTTGATTGTATGTGGGACAATTGATGGTGGTTTCATCCTGAGTCATCCACAAATTGGTCATCATACTACGTAGGAGTGTAGCAATGTCTTCTTTTTCAGAGGAAGGAGGGATTTTCTGTTTCTTTCTACAATGAGATTTTCTGGTATTCGCTGATCACACTAATGCATAATGCTGTGATATCAAGTTTATATCCAGTAGGTTTGCATGAGTTGAAATACATGTAATTGTAGATGAAGTAGCAACAGACCTGTGTAAATAACACAGTCAGTGCTGTTTGTGCACTGTGTCACATTCTCTCAAGAGTAGATGAGTTTTGAAGTGCAGTAATCTATTTTTTCCTGTATTATGATGGATGCTTATGATCTAGTCCCACAAGCAAGTTACAATATTGTCAAGCATCCTACTGAGCAGGTGATGCTTCAATTAACCTGCTTTCTCAAGAGAGTGTTCTTTGCTTTGCATTCTGCATTTGTTTTGATATATTCTTTATGATTTCCATCAGAAGTAAACTTGGGGCCCACTGATAAGGCATGTTGTTTTGTTCTGCAACCAGCCTTCAAATTTGCAAGGACTTGGCAGTGATACCAGTCTTCTCAAGAATTTCTTACAGGTCATCATCCAATTGAATCCATAGTAAATGGTAACTAGTGCAGGCTATTTGCTATTCTCATGAAATTGTTAGTAAGCTTGACATTGTGAGGGGTTACATCTTTCATACCTTCCTTTGGAGGAGTTGAGTTAATGCATACTACCATATAGAAATTTAGGGTACTATATCACTCTCTTCTGGCTTGATACCAGTAGGTATTTACAATAATATGATTAAGTACTGAAGTGAAACTATTATTTTCATGGGAATGACAGCAAAAATTCTAATGGAGTACAAACTTGAGCTATATTTTTACAAGACAATAAATTTGGTATAAAAATGCACTAGGACTGAATAGAGTACAGAGTAACTTGACACAAGGAAAATGAAAATTCTAAACTAGGAGCAAAATCAAAAAGCAGATATGATAAGATTGTTTTGCTACATTACAAATTGGTCACAATCACACTGTTAAAGGGGTAGCCATTTTTTCATAAGAGGACAGGTACATTCCAGTTTTAGGAATATTTTACCTCAAGTAAGTATGTCATACCCTAAGTAGATGAGTGTAACAGTCATCAACAGACTCAATATAACTGTTTCAACATATGTGTATTGAGCCTCAACAGTGGATTCAAGTTTTTGTGTATTTCATGCTAGGGTAGAAGGTTTTCTGCATGTCCTTATTTGGTGCAAATGTAGAATACAACCCACTTACTTCATTTGATCTGTTTGTCACCACCAATGATATGTGTAGTGGTACTCAGCACAAAAACTTGTCAACTTGGGATACCATGGACATTCCTTGATAATTCAATATGTATGAACACAGTGTATAATCTATGGCACATTCATGTCATATTATATCTTGGCTTAGTAGGAATCGTCGTCTGTCTCCATAACAAGATGGACGGCAACAACATCAACGGCATGTGACATTTTGTGACATGTCGCCAACATGACAGATGTGACGTCATGTCAACATTCTTTTTTTTGTCGCATCACAACACACGACAAAAACAGACAACAGACTACGTCACCTAGCAGTGTTGTAGATGACACATGACAACTTGTGACATGTCACTCTGCACCTCATTCATCATGAGATTTGTGTGTCACCCATGTCAGCCAGAAATTGGCAACAAATGACATGTTGTCAAGACATGTTGTGACATGTCAACAACAATTCCTACTAAGTATCTTGGTGTCATCCCTTCAGTTATTCCACAATGTTTCATGTTGTGAAATCAACAGTGCTTGATGTGATAACAGCATTTGTTTGACTGGTACAAGATCATGAAACACTCCATACTGGACAAGATGCTACTGTAGCACATTATGACAAACAGGACTTTTGTTGTTCATTTTGAATGTGAAAATTTGTCTAGCTGCAAAGAGGAGCTGTTGTCGGAGAGTGAACAAAATATGTTAGGGTGCATTGATGTATTTGCATGCTTAAGAGCTCTTGTGTTTTTTGTTTGATTCTTTGACTTTTGGAATTTCCTCTGTTGAAGACATACCTTACAATCATCACTGATGTCCCATACCAGTTATTGTCAAAAGTTTGGACACACCAAATTGAACACTAAGTTTGGGCACTCTTAGTAAATGAATAATAACTTTTGACCTATGGATGTTTTTTGAGGATTCCTTACAAAATTTTGCACATGTTGATATGTAATATGTTGGGGTCACTCTAAGTTTTGACATAGCTATGACAACCAAAGTCACACGATTGGTGTTCAAAAATGAAAATTTGATGGGTTCACATAATTTTTGCTGTCTTACTGCCATTGTTGCGACCATTCACACTCAATTGTGCACATTTTATTAGATGATCAGTTTGCCCAAAAGTGAACCCTCGACAGATGATGTTCTTACATAGGAATAGTACATCCCTATGGGAGTGTCCGAACTTTGACGATAAATGACTCCACAAAAAGCTTGGATATGACCCTCTTATGCTCACACACATCAATGGGGAGCCAAACCCTTTTGCACACACGTCCCTGGGACCATCCTGAGCAACTAACTTTTGACAATAATTGGTACTGACATTTTTTGTAATTGAGACCAGACTTATAATTATTTGCAAGCCCCTACTCTCCAAACACAGAACACAAACTACTCACACACAATTTTATCTATCCACATAGCTGCCCATAGACAGCCCACCCTAACATCAACATACAAACCACCATCAACCATTAGCAGCAAATGGCAATAAGTATCTATCAGCATGAGAGTCAAATACCTGCATTGAACACTTTTTTATAATGATACCAACAATATCTCAACAGCAACAACACCAACTATAGTGTGCTTTACGTAGCAGCCATCATGTCAACCAAAAAGTTATCGTACGAATAACGTGGAAAAAGGCAAAAAAGGAAGAGTGCAACCACAGACAATAGTACCATGATTTTGAATTTGAATTTGAATTTGATTTAATAATTTACGGTACTTTATGTTTTTTATGACTCTGTACCGTATAAAGTACCGTCAAAAGCGTCATATCTAAGCGATTAGAAGCCATCATCAATCAAAATGACGTACGAAACCATACCACAATACTACGGCCACGATGTGACGATATAATATTTTTTCGTCTTGGAAAGCGCTCTATTTTTATTATTTTATCGTACTATTATGATACCTACAATAAAATCAGAAGAAAAAACAACGACGGCGGCGATGAAACCTTTCCAATCAAATGATGAAATTGAATGATTATTTTCATCCACTTACCACGCCCACACCATCTTGTATTAAATGAATACCCAACACTCCCTTACACTTTTCGTCGGAATTCCTCCTAAGCTTGATCACGACCTCATCAAGCCAACATGAGTTACGCTACGGATGCCGCCATCGGTGAGTGCTCTAGTTTTTAGGTGTTTGACGTTGTCCTTCCGCTGCGTGACAGAATTTCGCGATCGATATGTTTTTCCCTTTTGTGCGAGGGATACTTCATCACCATCTGGCTCATAGGAAAAGTCATGACTTATGAGAGTTTCTGGATATCATCGATTGATGTGATGAATCGGCATTGACAGTGCATTTACGCAATTTCTTTCAAAATATCATTCGTATTATTTTTTTTCATCCACTTGGAAACTCCCGATGAAAAACTACCATCATCATCATCATCATTGTCATCATAATTCATCATCATCATCATCAACAACAAAAACTACGACGATGACAACTAAACTTCCACCCGAAAACAAACTTCCGCAACACTTTCAGGAATGATGGACGGAGCCTACTTCACCTCCCGCAAAGAAATCCTCGACTTCCTCAACAGCCTCCTGGACCTCAACCTCACCAAAATCGAACAAACCGCCTCCGGAGCCGTTGCCTGCCAACTCACCGAATACCTCTTCCCCAACTCAATTCCCATGTCGCGCGTCAACTGGGCGGCCAAGGCGTCTCACGAATACGTGGCCAATTACAAATTATTGCAAAGTGCCTTTGATAAGAATAATATTCAAAAACACGTGGATGTGGATAAATTGATTAGGGGGAAATACCAGGACAATTTGGAGTTTTGTCAGTGGCTCAAGGCGTTTTTCGATCAGACGTGTCCGATGATGATGGGGAGGGAGGGGTACGACCCCGTGGCTGTCAGGGCGAGGGGGAAGGGGGGCAAGGCCGTGGAGAGGCGTAAAGGGAAGGCCGTCTTGGTGGGCGGTGGAGTTTCCTCTGCTTCGAGAGCGGCAGCAGGAGCTTCTACTACGGTCAAGAGGTCGACATCCAAGACTTCTGGGGCCATCATTTCATCCGCTCGTCCGGCATCATCGTCGTCATCCACCACTTCCTCCCGCATGTCCTCGTCGTCATCAAGAATTCAGAAAGAAAACATGCAAAATTCCATGCCTCCTCCGTCCATCACCGGTTCCACTCCCTCTTCCCGCAAGCCAACCTCCTCCACGGCATCCTCTTCAACCTCGTCATCCATCCCGTCGCAATACGAAGAACAACTCCGAAAACTCAAAACAGAAAACAAACAACTCCAATCCAAATACTCCGAACTCGAACAAAGCAGCGCCGAATTGGAAATTACTCTTCAGAATGTCGAGTCGGAGAGGGATTTTTATTTCGAGAAGTTGAGGGGAATCGAGACGATGCTCCAGATTTTTCAAGAGACGAAGGATGTAAATGGGGGTGAAGAGGGGGCGGAGAAGGTTATTCGGAAGATTTTTAAGGTCATGTATGCTACCATGGAAGATAATGTTGTCGTGGATGATGAAGGAAATGTGAGTGTTTGCATCGCATCATGGTAGCATGTTGCGATGTCTGGATACTGATCTGTGGACCTTTAGGTGTACGTGTCCATGGTTTTGTTGATATGCAACTAATTTAATAGCTCATTCGAAAATTCATTCAGCTGATTGGCGATAACATTTCAATCGAGCCAACCATCGAAGAAAGCATTTATCTCGACGCCAACACCCAAGATCACGGGCATGAATCGGAAGAGGATGAAGAAGAAGACGAAGAACTTCTCACGTCGGATTTGAATGATCCTGTGATGAACGACAATAATTTCAGCAGTAACAACAATAGCAACAGGAGTAACAACAAAATCCCGATGGAGAAAGTGGCCGCAAATACTCCTCACGGCCATCATCACAGCAATTGTCAAGACGACAATCACGAGGATGACGACGAATTGCTCACATCGGGAATCAATGATATTGCCTTATCGCCAATTGCCAACAGTTCTATGAGAAAAGAGACATTTCAAAGGGTTGAATTTCATCACGATGACGACGACGATTTTGGCGACGATGATGACTTGCTTGCTGACTGAGGGAAAAAGAATTGCCTGGATTGGCGGGTCATGATCATCTATAGAAAACTCAAGTCGATTCAAGTACAAAATTATGGCTGTTTGAAATGGTCCGTGAAAAATTGTGTTCATGTTGAAATTCCATTCTGTTTGCATCGTGGAATCGTTTGGAAAAAATAAGATCTAATTACTCTCCGTCATGTCTTGATCAATTTGGTGGTATGTTTGAAAGTTATACAATGTTATCCTTCTTTTGGTATCCTTGAAGTGTATTGTCATGCGTATGTGTCAGCAACCCCGTAATTGGCTACTACCTTGTGCTAAAAACAGTTGACTTTGGTCTGATTTTGTTTACTTATGTGACGAAGATAGTTCAAAAGTGCTAAATGATATCCTTGTAGTGCCCACGAAAAGCATTACACGCGTTCCCGCTTCTCCGTCCCTGGGAATCCCGACAATCGANCATCATAAATATATTTTATAGATCACTAAGAACAGTTTTCTCTAGAATTGCTGTCCCCTAATAACTGGGCACATCAATCCTGCATTCAAACGGATTGAATGGGAATAATTCTTTGCATCACAATGAAAAAACAACAACAAATCAAAGGTCTTATTTATGACGTGTCTAGTTGACTAATGGTATTGATAATTCTACATCATCAATTCTCATTCTCATTCTCATTCTCATCTCCAGAGTATGAATGAGATGTTTGCCATTGCAAGACACAGAAGAAATGAAGCGAACTTTTTTCTCATTAAGAAGAAGGCAAAAAATGATACTTTGAATTATCATCATGGCTGTGACAACTTGAAGTACAAATGTACTAAAGATGATGTCTAGATTGCCTAAATCATTGAGAATGCACACACAAAGATTGAAATAGTTTTATCAAACTTTAGCAATAGTGATGCATAAATTTGCAAAAGCCAATATGCCAATGCAACAATGAAATATTTAGAGTTCATTAAAAATGGGAATCATTTCTCAATACTGGTTGATCCCAAACCTTTGGCTTCTATGCCATTGCCACTGACTTGATTGTTAATTAGTTCTAAAATCAAATGAGGCAAATGGTATGAAATTACATTTCTTTCATTGAATCAAAAGCATCTTTTGTTGAGAAAAGCCTAAGTAAAAGGTCTAAATAATAATCAGCTGAATACATTGCTCATCATTTCCAGGACTTTAGCTTCTGTGCATCAATGTAGAAGTTATTGACCTGTTGTATTATTTTTTGCAACAGTGATTGACTCATAAGTTATTTCAGTGACTGTTATCATATTTTAGAAACTACAGTACCTACTGCAGCTGAAACCTTGGGTTTTTCCTCCCCATTCAGAATGTGTACAAAAACTCAAAGAGCAAGCAAGAAAAATCCTCAATTGACCCAGGATTCAAATACAGTAATTTGATGGCTGTCAACATTTCTTTAGATGCTTTCAAATCTCAGTTTTACTGTTTAGTGTCATTTCAACAGATTTCAACTTTACAGCTCAAAACTAGCAAGTTTGAAAACAGCAGGTTGTAGCAAATTGGATGGCTGTTTCACAATTGTTCAAACTTTATCTGATGATAGAACATACTTGGTTCCTATCTTTAACCATTTTGAATGTTTTTTATAGATATGTTTTGTTATTTTGTTTCCACTAATGTGCCACACAAAGGCGTCAAAGGGTTTGTGAGCTGGCATTAACAATTATAGAGCTTGTCAATTGAATTCTATCTCAAAACCATATTTTGTCACAAGTATTTAAAAAATCAATTATTGCAAATAATGGTTGCATAAGATTATGCTTTTCTAGTTATTTTTTACATGAAAATATACAGAGAGGGACCATGACTGCAATGACCATGACAATGATGATGACCATTATCAATGTCAACATTGTTGGTTAACAACAATGGTCAACAAAAATGGCCATCATTAGCCAAAGATGATGGTCAATGTTGATGGTCAATGAGGATGGTCAATGTCAATGGCCAATGAAAATGGTCAATGTCAACAGCTAACAATGATGGTCAACATTTACAGCCAAAGACAATGACCAACACCATTGGCCAATGATGGTGGCCAATGTTGATTGCAAAAGGTGAGGACCAGTGATGGTTGCCATAGGTGATGACCATAATGATGGCCAATATTGATGACCAACCAATGACAAAGGCCAATGAAGAAACAACCAAGATTTTGTGGCAATAATGTTCTTTTTTGTGACAAAAATTCCTGTAATCTGTTAGATTGTGTGATTTGTTGAGCACTGCTTGTATTCACATCCTAGTCAAAAATTCGGAAGGTCCAGGGGTGGTCAAACTGCATTTTTGTTACTAACAACACTATACAACAGATTACATTGTTTGCATAAAGAAAATGAAAAGCATACTAAATTAGTACCTTTTTGGAGTGTATTTTAAGATTCATTGATAGCTAACAGAATTGGTGTTTGTGTGGACACCTAATGAAAAGAAAAATCCAATTCTGGGGAATCATAGGTAGTAAGATGGACATCAAGACAGAAAATGAGAAAAATATGAAGCAGAGAAAAAAAGAAAAAAGGAAAAGAACAAAAAAATAGAAAAATAGAAAAATAGAAAAATAGAAAAATAGAAAAATAGAAAAATA
>JALLPE010000104.1:0-23367 GCA_036940025.1 Conticribra weissflogii
GAAAAAAGTCTTCCAATATTAACCTAAATTTGGGATGATGATCACATACTCTTCTCACTGCCATTATCTCTGTACCTCTGAATGTGATCATCATCCCAAATTTAGGTTAATATTGGAAGACTTTTTTCTACCTTAGATGTTTTGGTTACCAATGAGATACTGGTGATGATAGTTGGTGGAAGATTTTTTTGAAGTGGATGGCGGGGAGAAGGAAGGGGAGGGGTAGTGGGCATCGATGCTGGGATTTTTTGTGGAAGATTCAATGGAATTTTTTTGTGATTTTTGGAGCTGTTGCCACTGTCGGAGCTATGCTGCTTCACCCCCAGGGCAATTAACAACCAGTTAGTCACCGTATCATCGCGATTGACACCTCCCCTCCAGGGTAGCCGCCTACGGCCAGGTGTGCAGCTAGATCGTGTATTGGGACGGTGCTCATCGTTGGCCATTTTTAATTATTTTGTATCATGCCGGCGACAAGATGGGGGTTGTGCAATTTGCTCCATTTTACAATTATGAGATCATTTTGATCAAAAAAAAGAAAAATGAAACAAAAAACAGATTAAGAGAGGAACAAGGGGGAAATGAAGAAATGATACATTGTGATGCATTTTCATTGCATTTGCGTTTCAAATCTTTGGTGTCAGAAAAAAGTGACGTTTATTTTTTTTGCACAATGGAATTAATAAAACATCAAAGTTCTGCTTCCAAAAATGCATCTGGATATTTTTTCTGTGGGAATTCATATTCTCAAAACATCATCAGGATTCTTTGCAGATATTGCTATAAAGTACTAAAAAAAAGCAATGTATGACAGTCACGTGTCAATGTAATGACAAACGCGTCAACATGTGACTCAGACACGACAAATTGTCAAATGTCATAAAACGACAGACAATTTTTGAGAAATCAGCAACAAACCCGAAATGTCGCAAAATTTTGTTGACATTTCATCGACAATTCCAACTAAGCTTTTCAACAAGTCCCCATTCTCCATGGAAGTGTACCACTCACAAGTGCACCAAGCGGCAGCCACCACAAGGCAAGACCACACAACTGACAAGGAAGCCTTTCTTGCAGAATTACTGTCTGTGAATTGTGCCCTCCAAAATCATCCTGATGCTGCAAAGGATTCCAGCACCTGGCTGACATCACTCAAGCAATGTCAAAATGGTATGGAACTCCACCAGGAAAATTCAAGGACACTCTCCACCTCCAATGCAGAAACCACATGTTGAACCTAGAAGATACCTATGACAGATTCTGCCAACCCTTTTTGGTCAAACACATGATATCATGCAAAAAGGGCCGTTTTGTAACTTGCAGGCATGAAACAGTGATACAGGAGTGGATTGCATGCTTGAGCTTGCATATCCTGAAAGTCTCATATAAGCAACAAACCTAAAATTTTCTTTAGTTGCAATAAGAGGATCTCTTCAGGAGCAATGGCCACCACAATCATGGCTCCCCAACCACACAATCATCTTATTCTTTACACATTGATGGTATCTGGGAAACCAACACCACTTACATAGTTGATATCCACATCACCAATATGTATGCTTTCAGCTACAAGAAGCACCTGCCCACCAGGACCCTCAAGAATATAGATGAATCTAAGAAGATGAGATACCTGTGGGTGTGCAAATCTCAATGCAGGGACTTCACGCTGCATGTTTACTTGTTTAAAGGGATGCCAGGCAGGAAAGCTCTAGCAGCAGATGAACACCTTGCAAGTGCACTTGCTTGCAAGCTCAAGTGCACATACTTGGAGATAGTGAACTGTGTTGGCCAGCACATGTGTATTGCAAACATCCCCCATGCGACCATTCTCTTCCAAGGTAGCCAGGTTCATTGCCAATGCAGCAGTCAGGTAGTTGCACGCAATGGCATTGTGATGCTCAATCTATGCTCCAACATGGATTGGTAGACACCTACCACTCCCTGAGCTCCACTGCTGCCCCTCTCATCATCCGTCATTGCTGATCAATTCTCCAATTGCTCTCACTTGCTTATGCAGTGTGACACATTGTTTTCACCTCATAGCCATACTCTGCCTTCCCTGGATAAGATTTTGCATCAATGCTCCTGTCCATCCATTGACAATACCCAATTATTTTTGCCATTCAGAAGCTTGCTCATTGAAAGCCCTTAGCTTAGGTGGAAATGTCCTGGCCATGTCCTGACCATGTCCTTGCCATGTCCTGAGGACAGGGACATGTCCTAAACTCTCATTGACAGAATGAGACGACCAGCCATTTTTTTGCATAATTGCAGCATGTCTTTGCAGTCAGTCACATGTACTCACTTCCACCTGTAGCAAAAAACTCATGAATCATCCAAATCTTCCAATTTATTTTGGAACGTTTAATTTGATTCTTCTGTTGAATTATTCCTTCACAATTACTTCTTTTGATATTATAAAACCAATATTAATTCCAAAATGAAAGAATACTGAGGTGTCGATAAAAGATTTGCATCATACACACAAAATGCATCACAATACATCTCTCACTCTTCTCCTCCTTTGTGACCCTCTGATCCTGTCAAAAATTCATCATTTTTTAATATTGAAGCTCATAAAATTGAATTTGGGTAACCCTCACAACCTTTGCTCCTCATTGACAAAATAAAAAATATCCTGACAATATCCACCATTGAAATCATCCAACTGTAGGCATACCAAAACGAAGAAACATTTCAAATTAGCTATGAAGTAGCACTCTTTGCTCTTCTCAAAGGCAATTTTTTCATTTCATTTAACTACCAATTAATTTGTGTTGCTATCTATTATTATTTTGTCACCCCCTTCCTTCCCTCATGTGTGTCAAATACTGAACTTTCCAAATTTGTGCTCACTTTTTACTATTTCTTTTTCCAGTCTGCATCATAGCATTGACATGAAACAAAAAAGTCAATGCTGAAAAGAGGTGCATCAGGTTTAATATTCACATTCCTGTTTAATCTAATTTTTATGACAAATAATTTGTGCCGCTTTGTTCTCATTGATAGCCATAGTGAAATCATACCTGTTGTCAAGCCTGTCTCCCTCCTCCTCCTCCTCCTCCTCCTCCTCCTCCTCCTCCTCCATGGCAAACCACAGCTACATCAGCCCAAACTGACATGACACTATGGAAGCCACCTACTCCTCCTTGTCCTCCTCCTTCTCCATGGCAATTCACAGCTACATCAGTCCAAACTGACACAACAATGTGGAAGCCACAGTGGCGGCTTCCACCCCAGAGAGCTGCAAAATGCTCCATTTTAAGGCCTGTCACTTATCATGAGAGAGGTGGCTTGCTGGAGCAATGATCACAGAAATGTCAGCAAGAGTTCTGCATGTGGTAAAGGAAAAGAGTTGGTGGAGAAGCAAAAGGGTTTTGAAATTGAAGGTGCAATTGATTCAAGAGCAAAGTGCAAATTGCACTCTAATCAATCCACTGTGAATGGAATGATTTGAAGTCAGTTGGCTTGAGAGGAAGGCCGGTATTTTGATGTGTTATTGTCACATCTGCTTTTTTACTTTGTACCAAAGACTAGACATTGACAAATAATATGTAAAATTTTTTATTATTTTTTTATTAATTAACTTTGTCAAGTGTCATTAGATAATTTTTGTGCTTTACTTTTTCATTACAATTTAGGCTATAAAGTTTGTTGACCTAAAACTAAAATTTATTATTATACCATATTTATTGCATGTTTGGGTAGATCTTGTTAAGCAGAGTTTAAATAAAATTTTGATTTGATTTTAATATTTTTTCTCGAAGTATTATTTAAGTTTTAAATTATGTCCTCTAGCTTTAAGGGTTTATTCTTCATCATGGTCAATTGTCTGATGCAGGAAAACACACAATTGAAGTTAAATTTACATGTGTCTCATCAATTAAATTTTAGATAGAAAATGTAGTCGAGAGAGTTATCAGACGACAACATGGAACACCTCTGAGAAAGAAAAATATTCCATTGATACCATTCTACACAACATCAGCCAGACAAGTACGGACGGAATCATTACTTTCACACTTAGTCGGATGTCGATTTGGAACAATCCCCACTCCATGCAAATCCCTTCCCTTCGGAGTGACGTACCTGGCCCTTGTCACAGCCACACCGCCTCCATTTTCTAGCGGCTGGACATTTTGTATCCTGCCTTTCCCAAAGGTGTTCGTGACTCCCACCACAATGGCTCGATTGTTATCCTGCAATGCTGCTGCAAATATTTCCGACGCACTGGCCGTTCGTTTATCAACAACAAGGTATATTGGCAAGGAAGTCTCTGCCCCAATTCCGTCGGCATCATACCCCTTGAGTTTTCCCGATTGATCGACTTCTGCGATGATGTGAGCTCGAGCGGGCAGGAATAATTTGGCGGCGTCGACTCCAGCTGGCATATACCCACCGACATTTCCTCGGATGTCGATCGCGATGGCATCGAGTTTTTGGTTGTTGTCGTTGGATGTCAAGGAACGCAATCCATCCACCAGTTGATTGACGGTTTCGGTGCTAAAGGATGGGATTTTAATCACCCCGATCGATTTTCCCTGGGCCGAGACAAACGTGGATGTGGTAATCGGATTGGCCTGTCGAACGCTCCTCCTGGTCAACGTTTTTTTCTCCTTCGATAGTTCGGAGGAACTCCCATCTCCAGTCCTTCGAAGGAACACGACTTGGACATTTTCCCCTGCCTCTCCCCTGCACTTGGCAGCCACCACCTCGGCGGTAGCCCCCTCCATACTCTCACCATTCACCTCCAAAATGATATCTCCGCTCTGCACCCCCGCCTCCTCCGCCGGCCCCCCCGCCGACGTCGCCACGACCATGACGTACTCCTTCATTTTCGGATCTTCCAGCAATTGCACCCCGATCCCGGCGCTTTTCTCCGCATACTTCCCCCCCGTCGCGTAGTTGGTCAAGGCCTCGTACTTCTCCCTCGGCAAGTACCTGGTATACGGATCCCCCAGCGCCGCGAGCATCGTCCGAATGGCCTGGTCCACGACTTCCTCGTCGTCGGGTCCGGTATCCGCCACGGCTCGAATGGCCTCTCGTTCCTTCTGGCGCCATCCATCCTCGCCGAGGCCGTGGAACGTTTGATCGAAAAATTGGGCCGTGACGGCGAACCAGGTGTCGGCGACGAGTTGTTGGTTTTCCGTGAGAGCCGCCCGAGCCGTGGTTTTTTCGATGCATATCGTCGGTAGGACGTGGTTGCTTCCGCGGAGTAGGTCGTGACCGTCGTTGATTTGCGCGGTTTGCGGGTGGATTTGGATGGTTGCCGGGGCGAAAATAATGGCGGCGGCCAACGCGGCCGATCTCCCGATGGACGTGACGTGATGGTAGACCGACCGAAATCGAGATTTGGTTTCGGGCGCATCATTGTCGTCGTTTGGTGGGTCAGGAACGTCGTGGCCGAGTTGCAATGGGAAAAGTAACGTCGGGCTGCGACCTCTGCCGCTGCGACTCCGGCATTTGAATGTCTGTGGCGATATCAACGAAACTCTGGAAAATTGCCTTTTGCTAGGTGAATGATGAACGAATGCCACCGCGTTTGTAGCAAAGGATACCACCGTGATATGAAATAGGAATGAAATTGCTGCGAAGTGTTTGAGAGCGGAAGAGGGTGTGTTCACCATGATGTTTGCCAACAACATCAGGGTGACGGCACTCTCGCCAGAAATTCTTTTTCTTCTTCTAATTGAACAAAGAAGAGGCAAACTTTGTAATAATAATTAATAATGAGTTGGTGATGAGGAAGGGTACTTTGTACAATAATACCGCAATTGAAGTCATATCATAGCCCATGAAAAATCACTTTTCTCGATCGTGGCCCACCCAATACTAACTCCCTTAGAATAAAATGAATAAAATACAAAATAATATTCTCATGTTTTTTGTCACCGCCCCCTGCTGACAGCACTATCGTACTACCAACTACACACATCCGAGGAGAACGAGCACCCGCCCCGCCCCGCTCGTCCATCCGGCCACGATGGTTCCTCGTTCTTCCGCTCTCACCACCACCATCTTGACGCGTTCGTTCCTCCTCCTGGCTTCCCAAAAGACCATCTTCTCATCGGCAACCGCGTCCCCATCGCACGGCGCCCCAACCGCATTCGCCACGACTTCGTTTCAACGACGCGTCTCGCCGCGACCACCATCGCTTTTTCTCCGTCTTCGAGGCGGCGGCGGCATCAACGGCGGCATCTCTTCATCCGACGACGACGACGACGACGACGAAGGACCGCGCACCGGCTGGCTTCACAACACGAAACCCCAATATTCATCGGCGACGCCGGCGACGGACTCCAGGATGACTTTGGCGGCGAAGCGACTGGCCGTCGAAAAACTGAGGGGCTATCGTCGCCATCGCATCGTCGACCCTCCCTCCCTCCACCCTTGCGGAGACGATCGGCGGATGATGGTGACGGAGCACCGGATTCGCGTTCCGCTGCATCATCCCGATTTGGCAGACACCGCCGCTGCCGCTTCTGCCGGGGGCGGAGGAGGAATCGTTCTCGTCGATGGGATTACCGATAAATTTTACGACGGCCACGTCGATTTCGAAACGTCTCCGACCGTGGACGTGTATTTCGCAATCATCGAGTTGGTGTCGTCCTCGCGAGACGAGGCGTTCTTCGACCTTCTCGCGGATCCGGCTCTGAGCCCCCGACAGCGAGCCGAGGCGTATTTGCGTGGATCATGTGCCGCCGAGGACGCCAGACAATTATCCACGGCGTCATCATCGTCGTCGTCGTCATCATCGCCGTCCAGCCCCGCCGTCGACCCCTCGCGCACGATCCTCTATCTCCAAGGAGGACCGGGCTTCGGATGCGCCACGCCCGTCACGGGATTGTCCCTCGCCTCTTCCAAATCCAGTTGGGCCGCGCAGGCCCTCCTCGGGGGAATCACCAACTCGGAAGGGCAGTACTTCCAAAAAGTCCTGTTGATGGATCAGAGAGGGACCGGGAGGAGTTCCCCCATCACCAAGCAGACGTTGCAGAGATTGTTTCCGGATTTGTTTCTCCTGGACGACGACGATGCCGACGACGGCGAGGACGACGCGACATTGTCAGGAAGAGGAAGAGGAGGCGCCATTGGCGATATCGACTTGCATTCGAAAACGCAATCCTTTCGCAAGAACGAGTCGCCGGCCATGCAATTGACACGGGCCAAGGCGTCCAAAGCGCTGGAAGAGGTGACTGCCTATCTGGCGAAGTTTCGCGCGGATTCCATTGTTCGCGATGCCGAGTGGATACGAGACGCTTTGGTTTCTCCCGCGGGGGCATCGGATCTGGATGTCGTATCGGGGTCATCGCCGCCGAGACCGTGGGGTGCGGCTCTCGGTCAGTCGTTTGGAGGATTTTGCATCATGACGTATTTGTCATCCATCCTCCATCCCCCGAAGATATGCCTGCTTACCGGGGGGATTGCACCCATGGACACTCCGGTGAGAGAAGTTTACGATCGTCTGTGGTTACGAGTGCGGGAGCGGAGTCGGAGGTATTACGAAAAATATCCGGGGGATGTCGAAAGGGTGAAGAAGATAATACGCTTTTTGGAAAACCCTCCTTCCAAAAAATCGGTGACTTTGCCCTCCGGAGGAATTCTCACCGCCAGGAGATTCTTGCAATTGGGTTTGGGGCTAGGTGGGACTCCGGGAGCATCCTTCGTCAATGTGCACTCGATCATAAGCTCGGCGTTCCTGGACGACGACTCCGACTCGGAAACGGCCACTCTCTCCAATGCCTTCTTGAAAAGGATCGACGCGGAACAGAGTTTCGACGATGCGCCACTCTACTTCTTGCTACACGAAAGCATTTACGCGGATGGACCGTCCGCCGGAGCAACGAATTGGGCGGCGCACTCGTCGCTCCAGGCGAATATGCAATCGAATCCGGAATTCGACTATCGCATCACGTCGGCGGCGGATTCCAAAGACCCGGTGTTGTTCACCGGGGAAATGGTCTTTCCCTACATGGCCCATGGAGATTTTGCCGATATCAGCGGTAACGGCATGCGAATGCTTTCGGAATCGTTGGCGAGCAAACACGATTGGTTGCCTCTCTTCGATGCGTCGAACATGCGCTCGGCATTGTTAGACGGAAAAACCAAAGCCGCCGCTGCCGTGTATTATGAAGATATGTACGTAGATTTCGATTGTTGTATGAAGCTTGTGCAACGCGGGATGCCGTTGGAGGGAGTGAAAGTTTGGGTGACGAATGAATATCAGCATAGTGGTTTGAGGGATGATGGGGCCAATATTTTCAAGAAGATTATGGCGATGGCCAAGGGCGCCATTCATGTCCCAAGCTAAATTACCTAGTGCGATATGATAATGAATTAAAGTGGTATCAACAGCATTGTCTTCTTTTTTATTCGCACTAGTATGTGAAAGCAAAGAAAAAAATTCATTAATTTGCATGTTGAGTTATCAATTAGCATGATGCCGGGTAACAATATTTGACGATAGAGCCCCATTCAGGATCACGAGCAGCAAACAGTTGTGATTAATCACATCAGAGAATTATTTCGTATCACGCCACCCCCACAATGAGCTTCATTCAAACCATGGCAAAGACCAAACATTTTTGACGTATGATAGCAAAGATGCTTATATTTAATGATTGCACATTTCAATTTAACCTCTTCGTCCAAATCTGCGTCCCGTCTTTGATTGAGCCAACGCCTCCGCCAACTTCTTCTGCTTTTCCAATTCTTCATAATGCTGCTTGGTCAAACTGTACAGCAAAACTCCACCAATACCGATAGCCGAGCCAATGGCTGCTTGAACGGTAATCGGGTTTCGGAACACAAGCACAGACGCAACCACGATGAAAACACGTTTCATCGTGTTTCCAACGGCCAAAGTGACAGGGTGCACATTCGAAAGAGCCAAATACATAACCTCATTGTTGAGATAATGGAATAAACCCGAAATTACCAACCCCTTCACCAAAGCCATCGAAGAATTGCTTTTAAGTGCCGCATTCCACTTGTCGAGGAAACTCAAACCTTCTCCCAGCAAGAATAGGGGGATGGATTGAATGAACGCATAAATGGTGACGACTCCAAATAAATTGACCGATGTGAGGTTTTCGCCCAGTTCTCCTCCGGAGGAGTCCAAGGCGGATTTGGATACGACGGCGCGGAGGGCAAATGCCAAGTTGCTTCCCATGGCAGTCCAAAACGCTAGCCAGCTGAAGCTTCGTTCTTTGAGGCATGCATATGCCACTCCTCCGACAACGGGGATGAGAGTGGCTGAATTCCAAATTTGATTTGAATACATTATTTGAAGGTGTTGATTATGTAATTAAAAAATATCTTAAGAAATTGACGAAAATGATGAACTCACCATATACAACAGGGTGCATCCATTTGCCAAAGACTAGTGCAGAAACTGCAGCCGAAAAGAATGGTTCCAAAGCTTTGACAATGTGTGTGAATGACACGGGACCAGCGCCCAAAGACATCATGGAAAGTTCTTGTCCCATCATGTGATAAAACCCAACTTTATTGACCTCCGATTTTCCTTTGGAGGTGAGAACAGGTGCAGAGCGAAGAGTGGTAATCCAGAGAATGATGGAGTAGAGAGATCCGACGAGGAATTGGAGGGATCCTACCGTAAGGGGAGCTGGGATAATGTTGAGGAATTTTTTGTTCACAACTGGCGGTGACGATACCATCAAATCAATGGCATTTTAGACATATTTATCGGAGTCATCAATGGGAAGAATCAACGCCATGACGGAAGTGAGGGAATGTAAAGTTTCAGATATCAAAAACAAAGTTGTCATCAGGAAAGTGTATCATCACTACAGACGGAGCACTGAAATGAGACTAGGTAGCATCCAATGACATCAACACTCACTGTTGTAAACAATATTCAAAATATACCAAAGGGCAAAGTATCCCCCAATTTTCAGGCGAACGGCCAAGGAATTGCCTTCTCCGTCTGACCCCCCACGTCTCAGGAGGGCATCGCTAACCACGGCCTTTGAATTGGTCGAAGTGGATGACATAAGTGCGTCATGATCAACCGTTATATCCAAAGGAGACAAAGGTGATGGTGCCACCTGCGATGAGCCGAGTATTACACGTGCGGAGGCATGTTGGTATTGAGATAAGAGAAGGAGGATGACGAGGAGTCCGCCGAATCGAAATGTTTCGGAGCACTTTTTCATTTTCGGGTGGAAAGAGTCACTACTCTAATATTAATGAGTGAAGATGAGGAATGTGGGTGTCAAGTTAGAGGCTCTAGCGAGCGGAGGGGCGAGCGGACGGCAGGCGGCGGCTGTGCGACAGAGGGATTGAACCCACTATCATCTAGAGTTACGGAAAAGATTACTCATCAATATATATTATTAGTAATTAATGTGTGATTCAAGGCAATTTGCAACTACTATTACGTATAATACTTTGAGCGAAGGCTATTATGAAATTTTTTACAACGACCAAATTTTTCACCTTTGTTTGGAACATATTATATAATCCAAAGGCCATCATTATGGTACGCATTGAAATGAATTTATTGAGATAAACCATGTGTTGTGGCCAGACAAGGAGAGTGCATCTTGTATGCATTGACTTATGTCTATTGCAATGGCATGCTGTTTTTGAAGAAAAGATAATCTTGATGGTTATGCTGCCAAATGTTTTACACACAAGTATCAATTTTGTATTCATAGTGTTTTTCATGTGTTTGATGAATGTGAACCACAGAAAACAAAAATCAAGGTTCTTAGACCCTTGATTCAAGGCTGCCACATTTGGCTTTCTATGGTGGCATCCGTTTTGCCTTGATTGTGAGTTTGTTTTTTTTATTATGTGTTGTAATTTTTTGTCCATCTTTAGACACCTTGCACATTGCAGCCTCCAAGCTCAGCAAGACCATTGCTTGGCTTTCACAGAGATGTTTGACCACATGAGGTGTCTAACCTCATTGAATCCTTATGATGAATGCAAGGTGATGTCATATTCAGATTTCTACCATGTTTTCAATAGTTAAATTTTGAGAATATGGAACACCTCAAGACACAAAAATCAATGCACAAATTGGTGTGACAAAAGTGGTGGTGGATGTCTTTAATTCCCATCAGTCATTTATGCTGACTGTTTGCTTCACATTTCTAGCACAAGGGGAAAGGTTCTCCAAAAAATCTATGATAAGAAAACACTCTGTTAACTATGTGCAATGGGCCATAATCTGGTTCATGCCCATCTGCTACATGTGACATGAGATTATGTCAGAGAATTTCATATTTGAACAAGTTGTAATTCTTCACTTGCCTGAAATATCCTGACTCAGAACCAGAACTAAATGTCCAAACAATTAGATGTTCAAACATATTTTCTGCATGTCTTAAAAGTGCTAGATAACAGAATCTATTATATAGTTCAAAGATTCCACAAGGACACTTTCTTTTCATAAAACTATGATAAAAATATAGACAAGTGCAGCTGTGTTGGGAGCAAGCCCTCAAATGTTGAAGAATATGGTTCATCAATGTGCACTATTTCTGTGTGTGCACTAAAAATACCACTACAATAAAGCTGTGTATCAATGATGCAAGATGCACTGGAATTAATGTTTCTCAAGGTGTTTTTTGGTCCTACAGCAATTGTAATGTTGCCAATACAAAGAAAGAAAGAGGAGACTCCCTGTGCTAGTATCAAGAGTACCCAAACAAGTTCATACTACACTTGGTAACTTCTTGGCTATTTTAATAATAACAAATTTCTTGCAAATGTATCAAGTATCCAAGCATCTTGCCACCTTCAGAATGTTGATATCAAATTGCTTTTCCATAAATAAACCGAGGCCAAATTTAAAATATTAACAAGAATTGCTTCTACAGCTCCCAAGTAATGTTGAATTTGACTGTTCAAATCCCCTCTTATGTGCAAAGATGCCAAACATAGCAATTTGCAATTTACGTTTCAAGCCTTTTTGTTTCTTTTACTCCTACTACCCTCAAAGAAGATGAAAAGGAATAAACCTCAGTTATGGGTCCTATGAGAAGCATCCTCTCTGTCTCTATAAGCCAGGTGAGTCTTATGTCCAGCAGATGATATTCTATTAAAACTCTCTCAAGAATATCAAGATCAAGTCTAAGTATGATACTGTAAATCATAACTCAGAAACCAACATTCAAGTGTGAGGTGAAAACCCTAAAATCTCTTGTTGAGGAAACTTTAAATTCAAACCAGAAGCATACAATGATGCCCTTCAAGTACACGCCAAGAAAAGTGCTCTCCTCAAAAATTTGTGATGAAGTATGATCAATTTATTTATTAGGTTACTTGACCCTGCTGTCATGCATGCCTAAAATCACATCATGAGCAACAATTTCACTTTGGTATCAGAGAAGACCCAGACTTGACCCTTCTATACAGGAGAGGACTTGGTGTAGTCCTGCAAACAACACTGTCATCTATTGAAAAGACTCCTGCAGCTGCCATAAAAATTAAATGTATATCAACTTACCCAAGCCAACTGGATTAAGTGCACATTTCACAGCTCTACACCTATGACAAATTTACCAGTATCTAAAGTTCTTAGCAAGTAGGTATGAAAATCCATCATTGCTTTATAAAGATAATCTCAAAAGCGATAGTACCAGAAATAATGCCCATATATTGGAAACCTCAGTTCAAGATTACCATAGATTGGCTCACTCACAACTCTACAGATTTTCATGTCATTGTTGACAAACTGAGTCTATCAATGATAATATGGTAGTGTCTTGTAAAAAGACAAGCCCAGTAATTTTGACAAGTCAAGAAAGCAAAAATCCCAATAAAAAACCTCAAAGGAAGGATACTGATAAGTATTTTGAATGACAGTACTGTAAGCACTATAAGTAAAATGATATTAACTACTTTTAAATGAATGATACCAAGGACTGCAGGCAGCAAAAATCAGATATTACTTTGATAGATTCAATGTACCATGAAGAGAAATTTATTTTTTTCACAATTCATTGCAAGAGCAGTGATTAGAAACCAGAATGTCTCATTGGGACCAAGGACCATGGTCTAGAGAGTATAAAAAAGGCAATCCTTACAATATGCCTGTTACTTCAAGTACTAATTTTGTACACATTTCCCAGCCATCATTAGTTAGTGCAATAATGAATACAGCAAGATATCTTACATCAACAAAAACGCCAAAGTACTGGAACCTACAACTTTAGAGTTGTTTTGATGATGACAAATACTTTTTGCAGATAAAATCTACGTAAGCACAAAAGTACTGTACCAAATGAAAAATAATCTTACCACATGGTATACTAGTGCAAATATCATCTTGCACTCCTTGAATCCATAATGACCACAATAGTTACTCTGCAGCCCAATGTACATCAAGTATTTCTTGCAGCTAGTTCCTTGTATGTATGAAGTAATCACAACTGCTCAAACCATGCAAAACTTTTACAAAGTTATGCAATGCATACAAAAATACTAGATTCAATGTTAGGAAATGAAGCTGTCTTACCCAGTTTAGTATCTTTTTGCTTACACATACCTGCTTCTGAACAACAAACCTGCTGAACCTACTTACTAAGTATGAAAAACATTTTTATGGTATATTAGTTCAATGGGATACAACACTGATGAACTTTGATCAAAAGAAGGGTAATTGTCCTTATCATGTTAAACCCAGTCCAGTACCTGAGTACACTTGGAAACCTTTACAAATGAAGTAGATTTATCATTATCAACTAGTGCACTTAAAAAGTCAATGGATGGTAGCATATAGGTGGATCTATATTGTAAATAATATCTAAGCACAATGGATCTGTATGATTGAATACAGATTTTTGGGAATTAAATGAAATGATATTGCATAAGCCTTCCAATTACCAAAATGTATGAAATTTTACTGAACCTAGAAGGATTTATGTATGTTACAGCACTAGATCACAATACTAAATGAAGAGACATAGAAAATATTTATTACAGTACTGCAGTGGGGAATTCACTGCCTCTTACAACACCCTAAGGTAATATATGGCTGTTCAGACATATTATGAGTAGGAATGTCAGATTTATTGCAGCACATACAATATTTACAAATTTAGCCCCTAATTACATTGCAGATTCAATTAATGTGATACACGCAACAAAGTAAAAATTGAAGCTTGAAGTTTTGCAGTTGTTTGGAATCAATTATATTTGATATGTCTATCAGAGGAAGTCCATAGTGTCAATTTGATAGATGTTTTTTAGTTCATGTTTACCCATTATGAGAGTTTCTGTGAAATATTTGCTAGTCACAAAAATGGTGATTGAGGAACAAATGAGATTTCAGAGAGCAGTCCTGAAAAATAGTTCATTGATTCTTGTACTGCCACAATTACTTCACTGTTGAGTTTTTTCAAAGCCATTTTCCTTCTCTATCCTGACTAACAAAGCTTCAGCTTGCTACCATTGCTATCTTCATCAAGGTTGAGTTCACGAGCAGTGTTCAAAAAGATAAAAATCACTGGCCATTATGTTGTGACTAGCTACTCACAAACTTTGATCACATCAATTTCCTTGGAATTCTCATGTACTATGAACTTCAATTTCTTTGCTTACATAGCTATTGCTATTCTCAGCCTTGCTTTCAAATATATTTTGGATCATTTTTGAGAAGGTTCTGCAAGTCATACTTTTGTTTATGCTTACAAAAATGTCATCAGATGTTGTGATTCAATACCAAAGATTTGCCAATAATAAGTTGGGTTTGTGCTTAGAATTTTTCATTTTGGCTCCCCTTCTTCTTCCTTAGACACAATGAATTTCAAAATCTTGTTTGCAAGGTAAAAGATATCATCACCACCACCATCTAAATTGTCAATTCTATTCAGAATTTATTTAAATCCAAATCAACCTACAATAGTCATTACAATAATATACTAAGTGAACTTTTCAATCAAACAATGTATGGACTACTTTCCAATTTAGTAAGTCATTTGCTGATAGCAACCAGATATTTCATCTATTCAGTTTGCTCCATACTTGAATCTTGAAAGCTACTTGGTGACTTTATGATAAGCTTTTTAATCCTTGAAGGCTCCACGCTCAATTTGAAAAGTTGATTTTTGAAATTTTGTCAAGCCTTTCTATTTTTCAATAGTTATTTTTGTCATGCAGCTGTTGTTTCAGTAGCATCACTTTGATAAATAATTTTATATTAGTTTCTCTTGTAACAGTTTTCGCAAAGTATTATCCATCACCAGGTGATGGATTGATAGGTAAGTTCTTGTTTACTGTGTTACCATTGACATTGGTTCACTTCACCCTAATTGTGTTTGAAGATAATTTGAAGAATTCGAAGTACTGGTGATATGGTTGGATACAAATAATCTGATCCCACTGAAATACTTTGCTGTTGAATTTTTGTGAATTCCCTTTTGAATTTTCTTGAACACATGAGTAATTGATTAAATCAAGTCAATCACAGCTTGACTAAAGGGTAAGTATTGTAGGGCAAGTTACTAAGACATTACTGAAAATAAATAAATTAGCATTGTGAAGGCTGGGTAAAACTAAATATGTTTTCCATGGTCTTATAAATAATATTAACATTGGATCTATCAGGGTTCTGTTTGAGACAAAACAAATAATATCTATGTCTGCTTTGTCTTTCTACAATCATTTGTCATGAATCTAGTAGTAATAATTTTTTATCAAGAAGTGTGACAACATAATACATTTCTTAATTTCTACACTAAAATTTCAAACATTGAATTGATCACAAAAATATTTATTTCAGATTCTTGAATTGGCATTAATATGCATGACATATGTTATGGATATGGAATCTTGATATACATATGGTGGACTGATATACGCAGCTTTAATCAAACAACTAGTTAGAATTATGAGAAGTGGTTACAAAGTGGGTACAGAACTAGACAATGTGATGGCAAAGCAAGATGAAATCAAGCACAGTTACAAAAATAACAACAAAAGTGATATCAAATCACACCAAAAGATGAATTTTTAAGAATCAAAAGAAAGACCAAATGGAAAATCAGAAACATAATGTTGAAGTGAGATCAAGAGGAAAAATAGGATATGACTGCAAACAGCATCTTCATGACATGGATTTGATTGGTACCAATGGCTGAACAAATATTGTATCAATCAATAGAGCAATGCAGTAACAAGCAGTGGTCAAATTAGCACAACAAATGATGATGCACAAGTTGGGATAAAATATGGCCAAGGACATAGATGAACAATGTAATGAAAAGGAATACATTGGATACATACAGGTACACAAGATAAAATTATTACTAATGGTATAACATATGATTGAAGAATTTTTAACATACTTTAGTAAAACTAAAAGAACAAGCACTTGCTCCATGTTATTCTAAGCCCATATTGACAGATTGCACAACACATTTAGCAACCTTGAAGGTCACAAGAGCCATAAAACCATGAGGCCACGAAGTTGAATATGGATTAATGTTTTCAATATTAAGATAAAGGATGTGTCTGAGCCAGATTATTTGGGCTATCTGCCAAATTTTATATTTTTTTGTGATCAATCAAAATTAATAGTAATACTCTGAAAAATGATACCTCATCACTATGATGCTATCAATGTAAAAAATCATATAGATTATTTTTTAGTGATTCAATTAATGATTTGTCACTTCTTTTTTAGTTACTTTCAGGTTGGTCTAGACTATGTTTTTGCTTTGGACTCATCTAAGAGTTGTTCTTCACACAAACATGGAAATATAATTCATTCCAGTCATGATTTGAAAATTGAATTGACCTCATTCAAAAATCATCTAATTTTTGCTACAGATTGAATGAAGTACATACATCTATCTTGATAATAGGACTAAGATAGATAATTATACATGAATTATTTCTATTCATATTTCTATTAATAGTTGCTTTGAAATTCACTAAACAATATTTGTCAGTTTTCCTAATTCATCACAACATCCAATCATGTGTGCATTTTTTGCTGCTGTATTTCAATCTTATATAGAAAGAGGGACAGCTTTCATTGGTTACACATACCAATGATACCAAAGTATATGGAATTTTTTATATTGCACCATAATTTCAAAAAGAGGAAATAACATATCCTCTTCAAAAACATATATAACAGTTTCTTCTATATCTCCCAAGTCCTTGATCATGCTAATGTCCTAAATTTCTGTCAATCCTCTTATCTCTCTTTATCAAGAGTTTGAGAAAACCTCCGCTGCAACTCAAAATCCAATTTCAAAATTTCTTCCTCTATTATCCGTGTCAACACCGATAGAAGATGATGACATACTAAAATTGATATAAGCCTGAGATTTATTGCTGCAAAATACGAACCGCATAATGTAACAAAAAACAACCTTTTGTCATGGGATCCGTAAAGCATTTTCCAATGCGAGACATTGCGTCTCAACGACTCAACACTCAACGTGAAACTTTGATTAAAGATGCTATTTCAGAGTCAAATGGATATCTTTGCCTTGACGTCTGTTGCTATTGTCCTTGCAGCTTCCTCTCTTCACGCCTTGTTTTTTCAACCATTTCCAAGCTGCTTCACATGCCTGTATTTCTCGGCACTGGGAAGAAAACTCCTTCCAATATGTATGCAAGTGCTGTAGGTTTGATTTGAGTTTCTTGACATTAGCTTCATCGCACGGTCCTTTTGTTGCTCCAGATGATTTCTTAAACCATTTGAAATTCGAATCTATTTCAAACGTTTGCTTTCCTTTGCTTCCACCAAGATCAATGCAAAGCACTCGTCTTGCAAGACTTCGTCCTCGAAGGTTGCTTTTTGTTTCTTCGTCGTTGACAATTGCGTCAAATTGATCTATACTCAAGCCAGTCGTTTCTGTAGAGTAAGAGTGCGCTGAAACATTAATCCGAGTAAGAAGGAAAATGAAGATTATGACGAGTTTCTCCACCGCCATCGTAGCAAATATATATTGTCACGTGTGTTTTTTAAACTTAATTTCAGTTGAGTTGAGTTCTGCATTTTATGATGTAAAAAACAAACGTCAGATAGATAATAAAGCAGAACAGCAATATCCAAAAAATGTTGCGAACATCAAAATGTTGCGCTTTATCTCTGATTGATATTATTCTCTAATCTTGATCACGGTATTACTGATCATGTATATCGTAGTAGTTCGTCTTCTCTCGATTGCTGGAGTGAGAGAAGTTTAGATGTACCCTACAAGTTTCAATAAAATAGATGACTAGTGTCTCCATTGCGAAGCGAGCCCCCACTCTCTTTAACCCGTCTGTCCATTAGATTTAACAATAGAGGTACTATTGTATAAAAAAATCAATAAAATATTTTTTTACCTTTCTTGGCCTTTCGTTCGTGTCTTCTTAAGGCAGCAAATCTTCACTGCGTAGAATGGCAATAGAAATTTAAAAAGCAACCTAAAATAATATCCCTGACTATCAGCCCTACCCCAACCTGCAACTTCTTAGCACTCGCTCCTCTAGAGAGAGATAGAGATGGAATCCAGCGGAAAACGGAGCCTACCATCGACGGCCGCCGACTGCTTGTTTTGATTGCTGCCATCCAGTGCGTTTGTACTCCTTGATTGCTTCAATCGAGTTGAGATATTCTGGAGTCCGCCCCAGGGCCCTGGTAAGGTCCGCACTCCAAACACCCAGCACTGATCGAAAAAATGCAGACTCGAGGAAAGCAGCAATCGGAATTAGTTGGCCCCAAAAGCTTCGGCCAGACTTGGTCTGAGTTCAAACAAGCATTATTCGCTCCAGCCCACCAAGACTTCAATGCCTTTTATTGGATTTTTCAGCTGGCATATGCCCTCTTTGATTCAATCATCCATTGCAACGACGAAAACAAGCGGGAAAGTATGCACGTTCTAGCGTCGTGGTACCGTTCTTTGATTCCAGCGCTGGGGATGATCATTACGCTGTTATGCTCGTCCTCTTACAGCATTTTCCACAAGACCATTGTCATGGAAAGATGGTGCGGCTGCCTGACAGAAGGCGACACGGAAATATTTACTTTGGCGGGGGAATGCAAAAATTGCAAATGGGCAACATTTCACACGTCTGTAGTGATATTTTTCACTATGAACATAATCGCGCATTATTTATTTTGCACTTTTCGAAGTCCGGGGATTGTAGTTCCCCCTAAGGACGCAAATGACGAGAACAATTTCAGAACCATCAACAACGACAGTCGCGAAGTATGCAATGAGAGTGTTGCCACTGGAGCGGATAATTTGATACAACATAACTGCGTGCCGACATCGCAGTTGAAAATCGGAGGATGCTGCTTTCTACGCCCCAGCATTAACAGGGAAGCAGAGCGGGAGAGATGCTTGAGGTATCGAATACAATGCTACGATTTTGAAGTCGACAACCAATACACGATTTATCATCCCACGCCTTGTGCAACCTATTGTCACAAATGCAATATTTTCCGACCTCCACGAGCGCAGTAAGTTCGACGTTGCCTAATTTCTTATCATCATGATTTCGTCCCTGCAGATCATGACTGATTTTATTTTTGCCTTCGAAATATTTTTGCGACAAATATTTCATTGAAGTCATTGTAAAATATGCCAGGTATGCGTACTTCAAATGGATCATCACTGTCCGTGGGTGAACAACTGCATTGGATACAACAATTATCGGTCATTCATACTACTTATCTTTTATCTCTCCAGCGGATGCATCTATGGATCAATGTTGCTCTGCGTTCCTTTTTTCAAAATGATGAAGCGCCACATCAAAATTTATGGGTGGAGTCTTATGGGGCCTCTATATGCTACAGGTCTACTGGATTTACCGCCACCATGGATTCTGTGGTCACAATATAAGGAGAATGGGAGAGTTGACGATGAAGTAGTTCTCAGGGCGGCATTTCCGTTTATGTTGATCGTCGGTATTGTACTGACTTGGTTTCTAGTGTCACACTTAAAGATGACATCATCGGGGTATACAACGTTGGAGCATATGTCGCGTCCAGACTGCGTCGATTGCGATCGTGTAGTCAATCCATTTGATAGAGGATGGAAGAACAATCTGACTCAAACATTGGGAACCAACTATTTTTTTATTCTTTTTCCTTGGCCAGTAAAGTTGCCCAGTCCGTGTCTGCCGCAACTTGGAAGTAGAGTCGATGACTTAAAATTCAAGTTGAAACCTAGCTAACTTCTTAAACCGCAATACTAATTTATGTACCAGGCTGACTCCCAATAACGTAATGATGTTCAATTAAGTTTAGATTAAGACGAACGTGATAATTATCATGCCGCACTTTTGGCGCTTCTTCCACTTTGACTTAACATACTCACACTGTTGCTCCGGCTCCGCGGAGCTCCATCATCTTTGCTTTCTTCTCGAGAATAGAAGAACTTTAGAATCCAGCCCATCCCAAACCCACCTTTGTCTTCCATTCTGTCATCAATTCGATCGAAGGTTGCAGCCTTAGCGTATAGCATTGCATTGCTCCAAACAAGTCGAATTTCATAGGTGTCGTCTTGCAGTCTATATTTCATAACTTTGCCTTCGCCATATTGAGTCGAGACGTCCTCGCTAACCGCTGCTTTGATTGGGCGGATCACTTGGTCAGGCTGTAAATAGCAAATGGCACCGCATGATGGAATAAAGACGTTGTGTACACCAGTTGTGGGGTTCACAGATTGGAGAACTCCGCTGAGACCAAATTTAGTATACACTGGGTAACCCTCTACGCAACCTTTCGCCAATCTGTAACTCATGCTGTCCTCTTGGAGGTGAGCGGTAGCAAATGGCATTCCAGATTTAGACAAAAGAGAAACCGTATAGAAACCATCCGACTCTCGGAACGATCGAACTGTGCCATCGCCATATGCGGTGGTAACTGCTGCACCATCTTTATAATATCTTTCGTATTTGACAACTTCAATTTTCGGTGCTTCAATTTCGCGAGGCACTCGGATCTTTTTACTAAGCGATTCAACTGTTCCTGACACCAAGCTCCCCAGAGCGGAAAACAAGCTGTTCTCTCTCTTGTGGCTTGCAGCGGTTGAATATTTCTTGTTTTTCCATTCTTTTGCGCTGTCAACTGTACAGTATAAGGTAGGATGCCGTCCATTGCCCATTGTCCAAGAAGTGATACTGATAGCCATTGTGTTGATTCCGCTATTNCCTTTATGGAGTAACTGGGATTGAAAGAACATGGTGATAAGATCTTCATTCGTTTTTCGTTTTTTGTTGTTTTCTTGTTTCGATTTCTGAAGGGAAGTGAGTGACGTCAGGGAAGTAAGCGAAGCCAATGAATTTGAAGACGATACACGCTTCATTACTGGAATTGGCCTTGTCACAATTCCTTCCCCGAACGGCGTATATATCTTCGTGCCAGTTACGTGAGGGAATTGTTTCTCTGCAGCATTTGTCTTTTTCAACGGAGATCCTGGTTTATCTCCAGCACTGCTGAATGATCGCAAAATGCTACCAAGGAAACTGGATCCCTCGCGTTTGATTACTGATTCTTGCAGATACGCCCGCGCAAGATTTGACGTCCACCCAATTAAGTCGACCACAACTATTTTCGATTTGTGACGGTGTTCAACGACAACGGCTTGCCCGTAAGGTGTTGATACTTTTTCACCAGCACTGAACGACTTTGACTTCGTTGAATCGGGTTTATCGCCTTTTTCTTTAATGCTTTCTCCGCCCCAGAATGACAATTTCGACCGTTTGTCGTGTAGTTTAGGGAGAGATGGTGGGGTATATCTTGAAATGTACCGTCCTTGTATTTTTGCCATCACTCTTCCTTTTGTTACTTTTTTAGTTTCATGAGAACTAGTCGATGTTGTGACAGAAAGGGGTACGTCTGACGATGACTCTGTCGCTACGTTTGATTTTGCTGCACCAGTTTCGTCTGTAGTTGACATGGTCCCGGTGGTTTCATCTAAAGTTGGCTCTGGAGACACAGCATCCAATCGCTCAAACACACTTGCATCAAAACTAAATTCATCCCTCGACTGAGAGTTTGAAGTTGGAGTTAAGTTAGATGATTTTTCTTCACTAACTGCCGGAGGAATTGACAATAATGTTTGGTCAGCAAGTGATAGCTTCGAAGAATGTTTTGAAGTCTCAAATGAAGTTGAAGGCGACAAATAGTTGGATTCGTCTTCTTCTACTACTGTAGACAAAACTGCCGTGCTTCGGTCGTTGACCTTTGAATTCGTCGGTCGCATTTGACCTCTTGCTTCTGCATCTTTTTTGCTATTACTTTTAGCTTCGAGTTCGTTGTGTTCCCTCAGCTGTTGATCCAATGGTCTCCAGTCGAGTTCGACATCATACAAGTCGAACACAGGATCAAATCCACGAATGATCCCGATGCCATAGAGAGTTCGAACTTTTTCGCCATCTTCCCATAGTCGAGACGACTCAATGAGTGGTACAGTTTGTTCTCCGCTCTTTTCAAGAGTCTGGTTGCATCTCCATAATGCTGCAAAAGAAAATAATAGTAAGAAGAAATGAAAAAAGCGAGTGGGATTTATCAATGATACAACTAAAAAATCGTTTAGAAGAATAAGGTTTGTCCTTACATTGATTCAAATCACTCATTCTGTCTCGTTTTTGCAACGACGACGACCACTTCTGAGACTTAGTGATGATATCAAAATCAATTACTGCATCTTGACAAACCCTAAAGAGTCCACTCATTCTTATAAGAGGTGGTGTCCTTGTTGCAGCAAAGAGAGCCGCATCGGGATATGATGTGAAAAAACATGTTTTTGCCATCAATCCTTTCTTCCACCATCGCTCAGCATCGAAGCCATAAGTCTTTCTCATATCTTGCACAACATGTATAAAAAGACCATCCAAGTGATTTGGAAAGGAATCGTAAATAAGTTCACCAGCTCTAACGTCACCTTGCCCATTGTCACATATGAAGACATGCTTGAATTCCGGGTAGATTGAAACATACTTTTTGAAGTTGTCGAATTTCTTCCGCGCCAATGGCTCAAAGTCATTTGTCATCATAAACTCTCTACCTGACGTGATATCACCTGCAAGGAGTGAAGGGGTAGTATGCAAACCACCTCTACCATCTACTCCCTCTCTCTCACGAAGTTTCTTAAACTTGGCAAAATTATGCTTTTCACTTATATCTTTGTATAAATGCGGCCGAGCTGAAAGGAAGACAAGATTTCCGGTATTGCTGGGCATCTTTTCCGGCCCATTAATCCCAAGATCCATTTCTCGATACAGACCAATCACACCTGGATAGACTACTTTCTTCGGATATCGCTTGTCCACACCAGCTGGATAAGATCCTCCGCTAGAAGTCAGCGTATCATCGACGTCTGACAGTATCTTTCGCCAAGCTTTTTGCATCCGCAACTTTGATTTTCTCGTACCCATCTCCAT
>JALLPE010000105.1:0-24393 GCA_036940025.1 Conticribra weissflogii
ATACTGTAATATGAACACATCCAATCTCTGTGAATCCCTCCTAACGTTTTTCCGCATTTTTGAAGGAGTTCAATTCAACGTCTCCAAAAGTTTGTTGCTGGACAGGTGATACAGAATCGCTCTATACACGTATTGAAGATGGATGGCCGACTACACAGTACAGATCATTCTGCAAAAGTCAACCGAACGGTTCAAGCTGTGGCTCTGAGGATATCCTTTGTTTGAGCAATGCCTGCTTCGAGGGGTATTGCACACCAGAGAAAAAGGCTGACGATCAAGAGTGCATCTCAAATAACGAATGCCAAAGTTCTCACTGCGCATATTCTTCGTTTGATACCAGTTCTTCCAAGATTTGCTGTTCCAAATGGTTGACTTACTCTTACAAAGACTTTTGTAAAAATAGACCCGAGAACACAACATGTGGGGGTCTCGATGAAATCTGCGAAGGCGAATGCCAAGATGGAAGGTGCACATCAGTTAGAATACAAACACATGCTGTAAGTTTTTTAATTATAAATATATACTGCTTTGTCGACACTACTTGGGCCTTGATCTACTGAATGTTCAAATCACAATAATTCAAAGCCAACAACCCAAGAGCAAAGCCAATCCCCAAGCCTCAGCCCTACACAACCAAAACCATGTTCTTCGGATTCTGATTGCTCCACTAGTTGTGGATATGACTTTTTTGGATCAGAAGCAACTTTGATTTGTTGCCCATCGACGACTGCAAAGATATTGACGTCATCTAACGACGGCTGGCCCTCTAGTGGGTATAGATATTTTTGTAAAAACCGAGGCAAGGATACCATATGTGGAACTCAAGCGATTGAAATTGATGATATCTGCTCCAGTGGTATGTGCATAAACGGGTTGTGCTCAGAAACCAAGATTGAGAATGAAGAATCTTGCAATAGGGACGAAAATTGTATCTCAGGAAATTGCGGTTACCAGCATTACACTCCCGATTCGTCGTTAGTTTGTTGCCCTTCAGGTAAAGCCGCTTTCTTGACATCTACCAGTGATGGATGGCCTAACAATGAGAAGAAGTTTTTTTGCACCCACCAGTCTATAGGCTCCAGTTGTGGAACTTTTCATGACATTTGCGCCAGTGTTGCTTGTGTCATGGGCCAATGTGTACATGAGAAAAAAGAACACGGAGAAATATGCATTCAATCAAGTGACTGTAAAAGCAATCGCTGTGCTCATTCGTTCTATGGACCAGATTCTCCTTTGACATGTTGTTTAACTGACCACTATGTTTCTCTGTACACTGACACATCCCTGGGGTGGCCATCAAGCGTATATTGGCCCTTTTGCCAGCGCCAACCACTTGGAACTTCATGTGGCTCGTCGGATCTTGTTTGTGAGAGCAATTCTTGTGTAGGCGGCAAGTGCTCTCCTTCAAAGGTTTTCTACAATGAAGAATGCCAAGATGGAGGCGACTGTGTGGCAGATGCGCCATGTGCATTTGAGTCCTTTAGTCCACACGCTAAAACTGTATGCTGCCGGTCTGGCAAAGATATTGCACTTCAAACTACTGTCGATGGTGGGTGGTCGGACGAACGGAGTAGGCGATTTTGCACTGACGGAAACTTAGGAACTTTTTGTGGACAATATCATGAGCTTTGCAGCAGCAATGCATGTGTTGGAGGAAAATGTGCACTATCAAAACTAAAATATGCAGAGGTTTGTTCAATTGATGGCGAATGCTTGTCATCAAAATGCGGCTTTGAATCATTCCGATCAGATGCCAAAATGATCTGCTGTGCATCGACAGAACCCGTCATGTCATACGCTAAAGACGGATGGCCCTTCACGGTTTCCAGAAAGTTTTGCTCAGATATGACGTTAGGGACACACTGTGGTGAATCTCACCACCTTTGTGCAAGTGAAGCGTGTGTTCGAGGAAAATGCGCTCCATCAAAACTCTCCAACGGATCAACTTGTGTAACTAACGGCGACTGCTCCTCAAATAAATGTGCACACGAATCCTATGACAACTCAGCACCTCTTGTGTGCTGTTCTGATACGTACATATCGCTAGATACAAACGCCCGAAATGGGTGGCCATATTCCTCACCGAGACTGTTCTGCAACAACCGAGAATTGGGGGTTCCTTGTGGAGTTCATGACAATCTCTGTATCAGTAATGCTTGTGTTGCAGGGAAATGTTCACCGTCTAAGCTTCTTATTGGGGAAGTTTGTTCAATGGACACAGAATGTTTCTCTGGCTCATGTGGACTAGAATCGTTCGAACCATCCGCTCCTTTTATTTGCTGTCCCGAAAAATATAGTAGGATTACCACTTATCCGAACGATGGATGGCCCTCCACTCTTCAACGGAAATTCTGTACCGACAGACCTTTAGGAATATCTTGCGGAGTACATCATGATCTTTGCATCAGTAATTCGTGTGTTGGTGGAAAATGTGAATTATCTAGAATTCAAAACGGGGAGGTTTGTTCGTTGGACATTGAATGTTTTTCATCCAAATGCGGCTTGGAGTCATTCAGTTTCAATGCCGAAAATATTTGCTGCGCGACGGAAACAGTAATATCTATCTACACTTACGCAAGAGATGGGTGGAATAGAGACGGCAACCGATATTTTTGCTCTGGCATGCCTATTGGAACTCTTTGTGGCGTTCATGATTCCTTGTGCATGAGCGATGCCTGCGTCTTTGGCAAATGTTCTATTTCCAAGGTGAAGGGCGGAGGAGAATGTTTCATTGACAACGACTGCATTGATCCATTCAAATGCGCTTACGAATCATTTAGTCCAAACGCGCCTCGTGTTTGCTGTTCTCATGGGGTGACAACAATTCTCACATACCCCACTGAAGGATGGCCAAACAAGGAGGTCCGCAGCTTTTGCACGGGCCAACCCCTAAATACAACGTGCGGAACGAACGATCGAATTTGTGCAAGCAGTGCTTGTGTAAGCGGCTCTTGTGCTACTTACAAGCTATTCAATTCTGAGGAGTGTAAAATCAGCAATGATTGTCAATCAGGACTGTGTCACTATGAGACAGAGGATCCTTTGGCAAGATTGGTTTGTTGCAAATCTAGGAAAAGCGTATACACTAACGCTAGAGATGGATGGCCATCCAACGGGTACAGGTATTTTTGTTCCGATTGAAAGTAGGATTAGAGTGCAGACTGGGGAATCCCTATGGTGCACTGATATAATAAATGATAGGTCATGTAATTTCTTTAGTGGTAAGCAAGTTCGATTCTTCTCTCACAAGGAAAGAGATGATTTTGTACTCATATATCTACTGCCAAAGATGAAAGAAGATGTTTCACTATGAAGAATGAAGACAGACTTTTCTTAAGGTCTTGTTCATTCCATTGTCTCCTAGCGAAATGACTCAAATTCGTACAAAATGCTTCGTTCAACCACCCAGTAACTAACTCTGCAAAAGCAGTTTCAATCTGATTTCATGTTACGTGCTGCGTAGTGCGCTGATTGTCTATTGTCCGGTGAAAATATGACCTAAAGGCGTTGAATTATCCATTTTCATTCCTTGCCTTATTTGTCCATTTTTTCAAATTCGATTCGGCATGGGGTCACCGTATTTTCCAAATAAGATGCCAAATGATCTCTTCGAAATAAATCATAATGCCATGACTTGGACACATCTAGATCGGTATGATGCCTTGCCCAAATGTAAGCATTGGTTTGCACTTGAACATACGATTTTGGCTCTGATCTTGCAATTGGTTCTGCTGACGGCGATATTGGCGATTGCATTAATAAATTTGAAGATTGCAATAATTTTTCATTTTCGTTGGTGTATGGAACATCTACTTCGACCAAAGTTCGCGTGTAATCTACCCCCTCCTCCTCGAAATAATCCAAACATTTCAGTTCCATTGGTGATATATCTAGTAGTAGCACTCCTTCCACTGAATCTCCTGTGAATGTAATCTTCATCTCAATCGTTACATCCGACTTTTGAAATGTATCCCCTTTCGACGACGACGAATCCCTTGGTATGACTCCGGGATAAACACAGCCCTTCACGGGGTGACGAGAATGTTTTTTCAGTTGAACGTGATGGAGCATGGAGGGAACTCGTCCGACGAGGCAGGTCAGAACTTCTGGCGACATGAGAGTACCGTAAACAAAGCATGATGATGCAAGGGGTGGAATGCTTGATGCTGTGGCGCTTGCGGCGTTGACGATGGAGGAGGAGAACGGAGCCGCGATCATGGTCGAGGAATGATGTTGCTTGAGTTTCAGAGGGTTGCGACAAAAAATGTTTTCTATTTTTGTGTATTATTCATCTCTCTTCCTTTCTCTTCTCTAGTACAATAGTACCCCTATCATCAAAACTGCTTGCCGAGATACATACACCAACAAAGAAAGTCATTGTAAAATCTCGGGAATACGTAAAAAGATGATGTTCCCCAAGTTCAAGGCGTAAATGTAAAAGAGTAAAAGTAGTGAAGATTAAATACATTCTCGAGTTTCGTGCACTACTCCGAACACGTACGTGTCTTCTTGTCCTTCCCTCATCATTTTATTTAATGAACACAAAAAAATGACAAACAAGAAAATAAAAAATACAAGATCAACTGACCCACCGGTGCTAGTGGCTATTGCCTTTTGTTCTCCATGAACAACACCAGTGCATCCCCTTCGAAATATTTACAAATAATACCACGAAATAAACACTCCTCGCCATGTCCTCCGGTCAAGAAGTCGGGGAAATCTTCGGCAGCGGCGCCGGCCACGCAACAGCCCTTCTCCGCTCCCCCACCGTCATCATCGCCTCCGTCGGCCTATGGGGCATGAACGTCTACCTATTCCGCCTCTTTGGTATCGATTACGCTCACGTTCTCACCTTGGACTTGGTCAAGGAAAAGGAGGCAGAAATAAAGAACTCGATTGATGATAGGAGTGTCGCAGACGAGGGGGACGACGATGCTGGGAGTCTTCAGGGGAGTATTGGAGGGTTGGAGAAACGTCATTCTCCGGCGGGGGGCTTCGTCTCGAAGTCTCATCCCGTTCCGGTGTCCACTCCATCTTCCAATGCCTCCGTGGGAACAATTTCTACCAGTGGGGGAAAGTCAGCGACGACGCTGTCATTGGCAACGACCATGACTTCGCCAGGAGCACATCGCAATCCCCACGATGAAGTCACTGCTGGGAAATTAATTTTCTTTTCAATCTTTCTGCTACTCCTCCTACATTCAACCACTGTGATTTGGATAGATTTTCTGGGGGGTTCAACAATAGGTGCAATCTTCGCATTCTACTCTGCAGTCTTCGTTGGCATCGTCATTCCATTGTCGTCTACGGCGTGGATACGCAAAGCAGTCGTCACCATTTTTCATCGAGCCTTTGAACTCGTCAATCCACGTTGTTCTTGCCTTCAGAGCGGAGTTCCGAGAGCGATACCCTTCATCGACGTATTTTTCGCCGATGCTATGTGTAGTTTGAGCAAAGTTTTCTTCGATTGGGGAATGTTGTGGCATTTGGCTTGGCATTATCCTGATGCTGTACCCATGGATTTTGAATATATCTTGATTCCGAGTTTGGTGGCTAGTTTGCCTTATTTGATTCGGGCTAGGCAGTGTTTGGTGATGTTCACGATTGGGTTCATGAAGGTAAGCGGCGTTTGGGCGATTTAGTTTTGGAGCTGTTTTTTTCTGACTTATCTGATGTGCAAATCTGAAACCGTTCTAAATCCCGACAATCAAGAGTGATCCAAAACGCTATCAACACATGCTCAATGCGATCAAGTATTCCACCAGCTTATGGCCCCTTTGCGTATCGGCTTACCAAAAGACTGTCACAAGCGATGCAGAGAAAGCAACTCTTGAAAATCTACTGATTATTCTGCTGGCGTAAGTCTCTTGTTGACTCGTTTATTTTTTTTTCATTCAGCTAACATTCTTTGCTATGTTTTTATTCTACCAACTACGTCGAAAAAAATTATAGTATCAACTCAACATATTCACTGGCATGGGATATTGTAATGGACTGGGGAATGATGCAAAATCCGATAGCCGTTGTCCCTGACTCATGCGCTCCCAACGCCACATCTGGTGGCCCATCCAAAAACTTATCCTGCGCGCAAGCGGTGTTGCGACCGCGTCTACGTTTCGGTGCATCGACCTCCATTTTCATCCTTGTCATCGACATTATTTTGCGCTACAGTTGGTTGTTGAGGTTTTGGGAAAAGAATATATTTCCGAATTCGGATGTGTACATTTTGTCGACGCAGTTTTTGGAAGCCGTCCGTCGTGCATTGTGGAATTTGTTGCGAGTGGAGTGGGAGAACATCAAACAAACTCGGGGACGAGATGCAACTGGTGAGGCAGATGAAGAGGCAGTCTTTGAAAACGATCCGTTTTTGGCGCCATCAGCCGTTGCTATGTCACCTCTTGGAAGATCAAAGCAGACTGATGATAAACACGAGTCTTAAAAATTTTGTATTAAATTAAATGAAAGGATCAGTTAATTTGGCACCGTTGTTGATTTATCCAGTATAGAAGTAGCAACAGCTTCCAAGTTCTCAGCGACAGACTTTCGTCTATTTGACATAGCTTTTGCCACCTTGCACCAAATTTCTCCATGTTTGGGGTCTGCTATTACGCACCGTTGTTTAACGTTCTCCTGCGTTTCCTTCGTACCATTTTCCAACTCAAAGGCATACAATTGAGCCCAAGAATCTCCAATATCCGAATCGAGAACAACTGCCCGCTCATACCATTTCCTCGCTTTATCATACTTTCGCTCTCCAGCGAAAAGGGCCGCCACTGCGGTAATTACACGAGGATCGTCCGGGCAACGTTTGATGGCATCGGCAGATTTTGACTTTTGTTCCACACGCGGAGAAGTAGAAATGTTTTCCGCCAAAAGCAAACCGGATGACGGACATTCCTGAAGAGCACGCGCCATGAGAGAAATGGCAAGCTTATCGTTCCCCGCTCTTCGTTCCAAACGAATGGCTTCTACCCAAAGTTCTGGATTTTTTGCATTTTTCAGCCGGGCGAGTTCGAACAAACTTCGGGCTTTTGTGACTCCGGCATTGGCGGTTCCAGCACCGTACTCTGCCACTCTTTCTTCCAATCGAGCGGCAAGACACCATAAGACCACATTGTTGGGGCAACTCTTTAATCCGCGTTGGTAAAATTTTCTGGCACGATCTAAATTTTCTCTATTTTTTGTCAAGTCTTCTGAGCAGATTTGTCCTCCCATCATGTGCATTTTGGGAAATGTCGGGTATTTCCGAATGCCCTCCTCCAAAAGATCTAATGCCGCGTCAAATTGTTTGCATTCTCGTTCCAGCAGTGCCGACTTCATGTATATTCGAGCAGTGGGGGCGCGCTCCCTCGCTCGCGCCAACAACACACGCGCACGTTCAATCTCTCCAGTTTCCCATTCCAATTTCACAGCCGCCAACCAAACAGGTTCCGAATCCGGATTGGCCTTGAAAGCCTCAGTCAAAATATTGCGCGATGTATCCACCTCACCAGCCAGCCACTTCTCCTTCGCACGAACCAACCAAAATATTTCCGTCCGTGGCAATCTCTCGCTGGCGGCCTCCAAAACTTCATCCAACGACGATGCCGTCCCGTGCTTCCTCTCCAAATCCACCGCTTGCAACCACAAACTTCGTTTGGTCGGAAATGCCGCGAGACTGTGCGCCAAAATCGCACGGGCAGTCGCCACGGCATTTCTAGACAAGGCGGCGTTGGCATCGTCGGCCCACGTGCGCTGACGATCTTCGTTATCGACTCCTCTACCCACCGTGCATTTTACAATGGCTGCACTCGTCAACGGGGCTCCGGCAGCTTCTGCGGCCTCTGCTTCTTTCAACCACTGGGACCTCGTAACCACTGCCTCGTGCTTGTCCAAACTTCTCACTGCTTTCTCGATAATCTTATCGACCATGTCCCCGTGATCCTGCGATTCCTCCAATTTGGCTGCCGCGATCCAAACCGCCCGTTCCGTCGGCAGATGTTTTCTCGCCTGATTCAAAACCTTCCTGGCGTTTTCATAAGTTTCCAACCTCGCCAGTGCCAACCACATCTCCACCGCGTGAGGCACTTTCTCCACCGCCACCGAAAGCAATATCCTCGCATCATCTTGATCTTCCAAATCGATCGCCGCCTTCCACAACGTCACCGAATTGGGATTCGCCTCCAGCGCCTTCCTCAACACCGCCTTTTTCGCTCCTTCGTTACTCTCCAAATCCGCCGCCTTCAAATAAATCTTCACCGAAGTCGGCATCCTCCTCGCCGCCGCAGCCAAAATAGTCTTCCCCTGCTCCGGCGGATGAAGCCTCGCCGCCTCCAACCAAACGTCCTCGCTATCCGGACAAATCTCGCATCCCTCCATGATCAATTTCCTCGCCTGGGCCGTCTTCCCCGCCGCTTCCTCCACCCTCGCCGCGGCGATCCAGCCCGGGCCGTGCTTGGGATTGGTATCCCGGACGGATTTGAGGAGCAACCTCGCCTTGTGGACGTCACCCACTTCGGCGGCCGAGGCGATTTTGGTGTTTGAGAGACTGGTTAGATATCCTTTAGGGTCGACGACCGTTTGGCCGGTGACGGAGTCGGACATTTTGTCGAGGGACATGGTCATGACGGTGGAGCGGGCTTCGGCCAGGCCGGAGAGGTTGGTCCGGAATCCCGAGGTTGAGGAAGTGGCGGCTCCGTCGTAGATTTGGGTGGTGCCCGCCATTTTGTTGGTGCCTCCGGCGGTGGCATCGGCGTTGGCTTTGGATCTGGATTCCAGCAAGGAATCAGTCAGTGGGGTGAAGACATCTTCTCGTCGTTTCTGTTTGTATCTCAGACTGTAATCCCCGACATCTGGAATGGCCGCCCATTCCTCTTCCGTGACGTCTGCCAGTTTTTGCTTCAACTCCCGAAACTGATCGCCAATGGCCGACCCCCCTCCCTCGGCGCCGCTCCCCCCATTCTGAGAATTATCGCGTTTTCTCCGCTTGGAACTCATCCGCTCGTCGATCGCGTCGTATATTCTATCGGCCTCGTCGTCGTCATCGTCGAACTGCTGGTCTTTCCCGCTGAACAGCGACCCTTCCATGACGCTCCCCGATCCGGTGGGGCCGTCGTCGTCGTCCCCCCCTCCATAAGTCGACGCCCCTCGTCCGGCGCCGGCGATGTAGCCTTTGGGAGCTTCCCCGAACAAAGTCTGCGGCTGTTGCGCTTTCTGCTGCTGTTGCTGTTGCTGCATCTTCTGCATGGCCAACTTGGCGGCCCTCAACTCGGCGGCTCTGCTGCCCGTGCCGCCGAGAGAGGCCGAGGCCGACGCGAGGGGGTCGCCATCGTCTCCGGCGGAGGCGGAGCCGGAGGGACGGCCGGTGGCGGGGCCGACGTCGGAGCGGGTGACGAAGCCGGCGGCTCCGCGGCCGAGGCCGGGGATGTAGCCTTTGGGGGCTTGGGATGTTGGCCGGAAGGAGGACATGGACGAGTGGCGAGGATTATATTATTTTCGTGGAGCAATGTATTATTGTTTGATTTATGTTTTAGTATTTTCAGAAGTGATGACGTCATACCCGACTCCCACTCCCGTCCGTCCGTCAACATTTACTGGCAGTCTCTATTACAGAGCACAGATCAATAATCATCCAAACTCACAAAAAAATAAAAAATTGTAGCTATCGTACCCGACCTAATTATGAGACATGTCGTGTGAACAGAAGACCATCACACATCAATTGCATCTTCATCATCGATCGCTAATACCACATGTCAATGAACAATTCTCACGCAATAACAAAGCTCTAACCCTCCATGCCAGTCGCAGAACCTGAATTGCACACAGTTCATAGGCCAATTCTGCGACTTCTCCTGAACCGGCCACAATGAACACTCACAGTGAAAAACGCCAAGATGCAATGGCCGGAAACATTGCCGACAACACGTCAACGGCAACATCACCACCGACTTCACATTCATCGCTTGACACGGAAGAAAAGACCGCGGCATCGGTGACGGGGCCCAATGAATATTCCGCTCGAGAACAACGGCACAGTCTCACCTCCAAAGTAGTCACGACTGCAAAATTCCCATCTCAAAAATATCGCTCCGAGCACAATGTTTTCCAGCGAATTGGAATGCACGGCGGACCTATTACCGTGGCTTCCATTCGTTTTCCTTCACCGTCTCCATCGTTTCTGCGCAAACATCTTCATGAGGATGGCGGCAACGACGAAAACATCGAGAGGAGTCACGGAAAATTGGATACAGATTGCAAACTGGAAAGGAAAAATAGCCTCTATCACGTACTGAGATCGCAAGGGCGCGTGGTTTTTGCACGAGGACCGTGGATAGAAAGTCATATCCTCTTTCCGAAAAAGGGGAAAGAGGAACCTTGCGTTGACGACGACGATGATGGTATCAAAGAAGAAAGTTCTTCTAACCTAAAGAATTTTCGAAATGGCCCGATCGAGGTCAAGACCTACAAAATACTGGCGTTCGGTGAAAACAATGATGGAGGAAACAGTACATTTGAAGGAGTCAATGGAATGGTGTTTCCATCGTCTTCTTCTGATTTGAGCAGTGTTAAGGACTTCCACGCGGAGTCGTTGCATGAAAAGAGTGTTCGGAACGAAAAAAGGTGGAAATTGTCGAACTTGGCGTCCATCGTCGCTTACGGTGGACGCCGTCTTGGATTTTTGTCCGGTGGTGGACTTTGGAATAGTTCTCACAACAACAACAACGACCTTGGTTGTTTCAACAGCAATGCTGGCGATGATGAGTTTGCAACCATTCCGATTTGCAAATCCCGAAATAAAGGCAAAGAAGCTTACGCTTCTTATTTGGAAGTTTCGGATTGGATTCACGATGCACGTGTATTAGACCGAGATTGGAATCAGAGCCAAGCATGCAGCACAAATCAATCGGGTCCAGAATATGCTTTCCTCGTTGCTTTGGGAATGGCGAATAATTTTTGTGAGATATGGGGGTTCCATAGTGTCGCACCACATCCCGACATGTCGCTGAAATACACAAATACCCAAGTCGATGATAACGTCGCTTTGGTTCCCACTATTTTGCAATGCATCACTTGCGATGTCAGGTGTATGACTTATTCAATCTCTTTCTTCGGATGGAACCAAAGTGACGAATCGGGAGTAAATAATTCTCATCCACTGCCGTCATTGGTGACAGCTTCGGGAACTGTATTTGGCGAAATTCTTGTTTGGGGAGCGGTCAGCAACGAAGCTAAGGGTAGCAGGCTAAATTCAGACGTGAAAGATGAAAACTGCTTGAATGAAACTGCGCGAAAATGGTTTTCGAGCATAGGTGGAATCGAAGACAGCGCGAAGAGACTTCGTTCCGGTAGCATATTTGAAACGTCAACAAGACGAGTTAGTCCCTCTCATCGACTAAAAGGTCACCTGGGCAGTATTTTTTCCTTGAAGTTTTGGAAAAATGGAATCTATATAGCATCAGCGTCAGATGATAGATCTGTAAGGCTATGGAAACTGACAGATCTGGGAAACAGTTACGGTGATAACACCAACCTTGAAGATGATAACAAACAAAGTAAAGATTTCATCGTTAACCCTCAGTCATCTCATTCCTACACCTTGATTTGGACGGGATGGGGCCACACTGCACGAGTTTGGAACGTCGCATTCGCATCATTCCAATCTAATGCCGGCGAGTCGATACCTATACTTATTTCCGCCGGGGAAGATAGCACCGCACGTGTTTGGAGTCCCTTGACTTCTGAAAAAGAAATTGCGCACCCACTTCGTGGTCATCGTTGTGAGTCCTTGTGGTCTGTAGATGAGTGTGAAGGAATCATTGTTACTGGAGGGAATGATGGTTGCGTAAAGCTATGGGATTTAGAGAGTCGTTTACGAAAATTAGGAACGTGCACCGCATCCGACAATTTGAAAAAGGGCATTGTCACTTTATCAGTTCCAAATGACTCACTGGTGCAATCAGCTTCGACACCTGATCCAAATCAAGAAAAAGAATTCTACACTTCTGATCTGGACAAAGATGTCCATCAAACCGATTCGATATCTTTTGCTAAAAAACAGAAATTCGCACCAAAGAAGAAAAGCAATTCTAAAGGACAGATCATCTGCGGAATAGAATTTTTCAGTGACAAGAATGGTAAAGTGGCAAACAAACTGCTCATTGTTACGCGAGGCGGGGGTTGCTTCTCGCTGGACCTGGTGCTACAATCTTGGGCAATTCATAATAATTGGGACCAATCTGTTTTCTCACTCGACGATGGAAAAGTCATAGACTTAGATCCTTCGATGGGTTCGTGCGTTGGCGTGCACCCTAGTGGCAGACAAGCCCTCGTGGGTACAACAGAGGGTTGGATTGTGATGGCATCATTATCGAAAAACAGAGATGTGCACAATTTAGCTTTTAATCGCCCATCATACCGACCAGCCCAATCGATGTCGTGGATCGACAACAATAATTTCCTGGTTTTCTGTGCTCGAGGCTCAGTTATTTGGTGGCAACTTGATAGCGCGCAATATCTTTCTCCAAAAACTACGCCAAAAGTTCTTTGCATAATGACTTTGGGAACCGCTGGTATACCGCTTTGCCATGCATTCGATTCTGAGAGGAATAATATGTTCATTGGTGACAGCAGAGGAAACATTGCATTCTTTAATTTAAACCGGGTATTTGCATCTGATGACAATCAACGTGCAGCTCAAAATCCAGATAGGATTTTGAGCCGCGTACACGACAAAGAGCACGTCACGGGCATAACCATTTTGAAAAAATCGGGCGTCGTTTTGTCGGTTGGAAATGACGGGTGTATTCATCATTCCAGAGTCGACCACGGCGACCTGAAGAAACTCACGCGTATACCCATTCCTAATGTCACTGGACTGAGACATATTTGGAATGTGCGCCAACCAAATGGTGGTGAGAGCGCAGTCATAGGAGGATACTGCGGCAACGACTTTTTAGTCTTTGACAGTTTCTTAGGTTACGAGTTTCTTCGTATTTCGACTGGTGGACGCCAAAGAAGGCAAGATCTTTTTTTCACTTTCGCCGATTATTCGAGGAGGGGTCCGTTTTTGTACGGTGCAGCCGTCGTAGTCGGGCATAAAGACGGCAGTAATTCGATTGATTTTCACTTCTCTCATCAATTCAATGACTACATATCTGACTTGGATTGCATTTGGCAAACACATGATATCAAGGAATTCTACAGCATTGGCCCTTCTGCCCACGCAGAAAAGGTAAACGATGCTTGTTGGGTTGAGTGCGGCCGTGAATCGATTTATTTGTTGACTGGAAGCAATGACTGTCTTATTAAACTCTCCAAGTTTGAAAATGACCGATTTATATCCGTTGCAGAGCTACCACCACATGAAAGTTGCGTAAGAGGCGTGTGCTCTAGTCGTCACAAGGATTCTTCTGTGTCTTTGATTGTTACTTGCGGAGGAAAATTAAGCATGGAGTTTTATCTCCTTGATCATCAGGTAATCCAAACATCCGGAGGTTGCAAACCGTCGATAAACTCAAACGTAGCATTTCTGTGCTCGTACAGAACTTTAGCGAAATCAACCATTGATCACCGCATGAATGTAGTTCGTGCGATTCCATTACTACCTGCAGATAGCCGGTGCCATCTATGTCTAGCCGGAGACTCAGATGGCGTACTTCATCTTGTTGTAATATCTGAACTCGGCAATTCACGAGGAACGACCATCGGCAACCTGATCTCATATTCAGGAAGGCCCATTCTTTGCATTGGTGAGTGGTAAATTCGCCAGTAGAAAGTCTTTTTGACAAACGGAAAAATATACTCATTTTCTCCATAACTTTGAAGATTTACTTAGATGTCGTGACAGAATTCTTGCCTTTGTTGGGACAACTTCCGGTGATATTTCCGTTTGGGATTTTCCTGGAACATCGATCCTAAAAGATGGCAATTGCAGTCCGGACTGCCTCGAAGGAAAAGTGCCCAATCGCCCAGTATTCGTCTTCAAGGCGCACAAAGCAGGCGTAAATGATTTAAGTGTGGGTTCATTGCCGATTTCTTCCGCCCCAATGAATTTTTGCGTCTACATTTCCTCGGTTAGCGATGATCAAACAATTTCAATCTGTGCGCTGTATATATCAGTGCATTCGTCACAACTGTGCCTTAAAACAAGTTTCTTGACTGTTTTGCAACGTGCAAGCTTTTCGCCTCTGAAGTCGATCAAACTTGTACTAGACCAATCAACTTTTCATCAAATATACGTGTCCGGACACGATGAACAGATCTCCTTATTCAAACTCGGCACAACCGAGAACCAGCAACCGTGGATAAAGTTTGTTTCATCGTCTCCTATCGGGACTGATGGAAGCTGCTTAGCTTGCTTTCACTTCAAAAAGCAAGGCTGTCCAACCCGTCTCATTGGTAGTGTTGGAGGAGACGGCATTGAGATTTTTTCTCTTGATTTTGAGATACTACATGCTGCCAAAGCACTCACAGAAGCAAATTACCTGCTCATTACTGCAGGTAAATAATTTTGCGCACTGTTGAATATTATTTGTATAAAATCATATTCACTTAATCTATCATATTCGCCCACACAGGGGCGGGTTTTTCAGCAGATAGCGGACTCAAAACCTATGAAGACTTGTCTATCCAATATAGCGGTAAGTCAAATATTATTTGTTCTGGAACACAAATTTCTTAGACCAAGTCTGACTTTGCTTCATGCTAGATTTTTGCGATCCATCTAAGTTGATTGATGAGCCACTGGAATTTCAACAATTTTGGATCAATTTTTCTAGGACATATTTGGCAACAACTCCTCATCGAGGATACAGTATCCTGGATGAATGGTGCAAAAAGACTATCTCTTCTCTGCGAAGCAACATAGAAAACTTTGACTCTCCCGATCAGCTATCTCAACCTTGGTATGTTCAACAGAACAACTGTCTGTCCTTTTAACACCCTGCCTCACAGTCTTCACTCTCCACGTAGGTATGTTTACACATCAAATGTGGATGGTCATTTCCGTAGTTTTGCCACTTTTCGAAGGTCTTTGTGCGAGATTCATGGGGTCGCCTTGGAGTTGAAATGTGCATGTGGAATAGGGTATTTTGATGGCAAACCTCGGCTGGGTTCTAGATGGAAGAAATGGAACGAATTATGTTCTTCCCTGAAATGCTGCAAAGAACAAGTCTTTCGATTAAATAGTGACGTTGTGGAGGAAATTGTTCATATGAAAAGAGAAATTATGTGCCATCACTGCAATCGACCAATGAGGCCAAACGTTCTCATGTTCCATGATTCAGATGAAAATGTACTGCGGCATTTATTTAATGAAAGAGAAAAATATCAAGACTGGGAGGGGCGAGTTGAAGATGATGTCGTCAATAATAATAGGAAACTCGTGATATTGGAGCTTGGGTGTGGGGTGAATGTTCCAGCTGTTCGCAACGAGAGTGAGGAGGTCTTAGTAGACTGCACTGATAGAATAAGAAGGGCGCAATCAAGCAGAGGTTCGGTATCTTTGATTCGCATCAATCCAAAAAACGCAGAAGTGGCTTTGGAACAAAATTACCACTCAATCTCGATTCATTCAAGGGCAGCAATAGCTTTGACGCGAATTAATCGATGGCTAGCATTGTTGAATGATAAATAAGTTGTGGCTATTTAAAATCTCACATACTCTGAAAAATCTAATACCATTTCTGACTTTTGCCTTGTAAGGTTTAATTTTGGATTGGAAATACGCATTCATGTTTAGTACCATATTAAAAGAATTAGCGAAAACGAAATAGTAAGCTGATGCATCTCCTCAAAAAAGATAAGCTTCGTTGCGTTTTTCCCATGACATTTTGAGGCATTTTATTGGATATATTTGCCGCAGTGTCCACGCCTTTCGATTTTGATCCACTGATATTGGTGCAATTCTTTGACTGCTTTCGTCTTTGGCGGAAAAAGCTAACCATCATATTGGCACATTCATTTTCTCGAACTCCGCCGACCACAAATTTCACGTCATGATAAGGATGTTTTGCCATTTTCAATAAATCTATATGTGTGCCGATTGCACCCAATCTATTATCTCGAGCTCCATAAACGATCCCATCAATCCGAAACGCTTGAATCGATGCCAGACACATTGGGCATGGCTCAACAGTGCTATAAATTTTCGATTTAGGAGGAAATCGCCAATTTTGTAAATTCTTCGCACCCTGTCTCAAAGCTTCAAGCTCGGCGTGAGCAGATGCGTCAAAATTGTTTTCAACCTGATTGTGTGATGCAGATAAAATTTCAAATTTCCTTATGCGATTATTGTCTGCTGAATTTGAGTAGTCTTTTTCATTTCCACCACTAGTCATATTGCATTGCTCCCTAAATAACGAATCTTTTGAATCGTCGTATTCTCTCACGATGACAGCTCCAATGGGTACTTCACCTTTCTCCCATGCAATTTGTGCTTGGTCTAATGCAATCCCCATGAAGTATTCATCAACAGCAGTATCATTGTATTCACTGAATTGCAGAAAAGTTGGAATATTGAGACGTGATGGCAACAGCTCATAGGCGTCATTGTTTTTATTCTTTCGCAAAAAGCTGGATTGCATGAATTGTTGTCTCCTAACAGCTGAAACTTTATCCATTGTCATTGCGACTTCGAAGGACAATGCGTTTGGAAGGATGAGAAATGCCATCCCAGCTGCCCATAAACGTTCCTCTGAAATGCGTTTCATGGTCGAATTTGGTTAAGTCTCACGACGACGCTGAACCGGAGAGACTGAGACTCAACATGATATTTTATAATCAAACAATGAATATGGTTGACACGAAAAAAATATGAAATAAGAAAAAATTCGGCCTAACAGAAGTGTATCAAGAGCACAGGACAAACGAAGATGAGAAGAAGGTTAGGGGATGATTGGTAATGAGTGATTCGTGTTAGGACATGACTTTTATTACAATAAAATTCGGAGGTTTACGTAAGAGAACATGAAAACTCAGAAATATCACAAGTACAAGAGAATTCCCATGGTCACATCAAGATAGAAAACTCATCAATCTTTACTTAGGAATATGGGTAGATCACTCTAATAGTGATTACCTCGGCCATGGTCATCACTGCGAGGATGTTTTGTACACGAAATTGAATTAATTTGTCAGGCCCAATGCCCCTTTTCAACCTATTTTGCACCAAGACTCAGTCATCATGAATCATTAACATTTTCCCATGAGAGCAGAACTCAAGCCAATGGCATCCACTTCTGAGGCTTTCCTTGCAATAAGGAAAGAGCCACCTTTGCTGGTTGCCACCATTCACAGTTAAGTGATGAAAGTAGAAAACAGGGTTGCTGATGAGCAACTGGCCATTGATCATGATAGGTATCTTAGGCTAGCAGACCTTACCACAAGGGATCATGGCTCATGAACAGAAGAGTCATGATTATGGGCCATATTACCTAACCCTGGGGAACAGGTGCTAGGAGGACTACAGGAGCCAGTATTCTGATTGTCAGGGGATAATTGAAGCCATTGGTAATAGCAACAACATTCCTGATGATGACACAGATCAGCAGGGCAGTACAAGCCCAGAGAATACTTTGTACCATAAAGACAACAAGGCTTGTGATGGCAACACCAAGGGTTGTATGCCTGCTTGGACAGATGATTATCCTTGATGTTCTGCAGTCTAGGTGGGGTACATCAGGTGGGACCTAGTAGACTCCAGAAGAATCCAGTACAGAGAGATCAAGGCTTTGACCTACCACACCAGTCTTGCAAGGATGCTCCTGCATCTTGGACTTGCTGACAAGGTCATAAATGACAAAATTATTGTGCAGCAGAGATACAATACTCCTTGGGCCTTGAGTTTCCTGAATTTAAAAAGAGTTCACCAGTTAGTGGCAATCTGCAAGCCTAGCAAGATGACAGATGGGATCTGGAATCCAGGAACCAATGTCTCAGTCTGCTTACAGGAAATTATCATGGGCATATGCTTTTGACCTTGAGCACCAGCAACATTGTGGCAGCTGGTATATCCAAGATATGCTAACTCCAGATTTTTATGATATCTGTCTCTAACAGGAGATAGAGAAGGTGCACAACTATAAGAATACTCATGCAAACCACCCCAAGTGGGATACAATATGATAAAGGATAACATATGGTAGATCAGGGGATTGAAGAGGTGTCATGTATGTATCTTATGCATATGGGATCAAGCAGAACAGGGATTTTGCAAATAACGACATGGTCAAGTCTTGTCCTATTGTCAATCCTGTTGTGTTGCTTTCCCATCCTGTCCTGCCTAAGGGTGAACCACCAAGTAAAAATATATATGTATGAGGCTGCAGAGGATGATGTACATTGTTTTCAAGAGCCCAAGCACATTATGGAAGGAACCAAGGCAGAATTGTTCTTGCATGAGATAAATCTTCACTCAAACTTTGCAGCTGCCTGGAGGAAGTTGAATAACAACTACCTTGGCAAGGGAGCCAAGAACACACTTGCAGCTGAGCCAGAAAATAATATCTAGAATCTCAAGTACAACTAGCTATGTAAGGGCCTTACTTTTGTGATACACATGGGATGTCACAAGTCCAACTACCAGATCTTTGCTGGTCATTGCAAAGAAGCCCAATTACTATGCCTATGAACTTGGCATGAGAGTAAGCAATATTCTTAATGACATTACCAACTACCAACCCCTTGCTTGCCTAAGCCAAGTTGTGTTTTGCTGCTAACCCTGACAAGGATGCTTGCAATTTCAATACCACAATAACCAAGTCTTGCAGCAGCTGAATCAGTGACTGAATGTTGCTAGTGCTTCTCAAGGAGCCTCCAAAACTCTCATGGACAAGCATGACTAGGGCCACAATTTGGAAATGGCCACTGTCTTTGTCATGCCCAAGCAATTGGCCTTGATCTCCTCTGTCCAGAAGCCCAGTGTGAGAAAGTATTGTACACGAGGAGGTGGCACTGGATGTGACTATAACTGTAAACATCAATGTTCCAACTGCAAGAATGGCTCTGCTGACCTCAAGGTCTTAACTACCACTGTTGTCAACCTTGTAGATAATGTTAATACTATGATAGCAAACATGGATGCAAACTTTGAAACTGACAAGTAGAAGACAGTCAGGGATGGGTAAATGGGGGCTCATGCCAAGAACCCATTGTGCACAAATATTCAGAAGAAGGGGAGGGAATGATCCCAGGCTTTGTCTGATGGGTGTGTCTTCTCCAGTAGCTATTTGTGTCATATTGTCAAAGTAAAGTCATTAGATAGTTGTATTGATGAGACTCACATTTTATTTCTAGTGCTGTAAGCTCTAATGTACTACGTGGCAATATGGTAGATCAGATGGCATGTGGGAGGGGAATTGAATGATAAAGTGATATTTGGGTCCAGGACTTAGGTGGGTGGGGAAACAGAAGATGGGTGGCTGGATTCAAAGAAGGCAACAACAGGATTATATAGGGCTAACAGCAAAAAAGGCTGGTACACAAATTTATACTGCTTTCTGTAGTATACCAATTGTGTACCAGATTTCCATACATATCAGTTTATATACCATAATTTATGATTTTTGGTCCTTTTCAAAAATTTCATAACAATAAATATAACAACCACAAACTGGTATTTCTGATTCATGTCAGCTTTATGCCATTCTTGAGAAAAATGATGCCTTGTTTGATGTAGTTACATATTTTCTTTTATATATTGGCCATGTTTCTTGGATACCTCAGAAATACCCTCAACATTGCCATTAATACAGAATGTATGTGTGTGGAAGGATGATGTAAATTATTTTTATAAAAATCAAGATATACTATCAATAATGTCATCAATATTCAATGAATGATTAACAAATAATGCACAATAGGTGTCCACATTGTGTGTATTGTTGGTTGGTCCTCTTTTCATTTTCAATTTAGTTCAGAAAGATTTTGTACATAGAAATAGTATAATCAAATGTTTCATTTTGATCACTTGTCAGAATATTATTACCTCTCCCAAAATTAAAAAATATCCTGAAACTTCAGTAGATATGTGTTCTTGCTGAGATCTTTTTCTAGAGAACCTCTTACTTCTACCACATTTTATCCCATTATGAAGAGGGTACATAAGTCAATCCCCTAATATTACAATATGGAAAGAGTTTGGGTTGCCATTTCTTTGTTTGGTATATGCAAACTGTTTCTTTAACATTGTCAGCACAGCAATACAGACCCCCTGAATAAACCTCTTGCCCCCCATCCCATGCCACTACCTCTCTGCTTCATGTCCAATGCCACCACCTCTTGCTGTCATCTTCCACCACCATCTCTTACATGGCCATCTCCCATTGCCATCTTCTCCCACATTTTTGTGGTGCTGTCTTGAGCCGCTATCCCTTGTGCTACCATCTACAATCATCATCTCCCATCACCATCTTGCACCACCATCTCTTGTTCCTTCTCCTGTCATCATCTCCCCCTGCCATCTTTCCCAGTAATCACTCCCTATGCCATCTCCACCTGCTATCTCCCACTGCCTTCTTGCACTGTCATCTTTCACACATTCATTTCCCTGTGCTACATCACATTGCTTTCTCAATCACTTTATCTCACACTGTCTCCCATCACCATCTCTCCCCACCATCTTGCACTTCTGTCTCTTGTTCCTCCTTCTCCCCCCATCATTTTGGCCAACATTTTCTCATGCCATCATGCAGTGCCATCACTCTTGTTGTCTCTCTCCACTGTCTCTTGTACCATCTCTTGTCATAATTCCCCCCACCATCTTGCACTGCTTTCCCTAATGTTGTTGTCCCCCTTCACTCTCTCCTTCTGCTGTCTCTCTGTCATCTCTCACCACAAGCTCTTTTGCAGTCATCTTCAATAGCCAACTGCCTCCACAGTTGCTGTTACCCCTGTTGGCTCCATGTATCACCTCATCCCCACCTCTCCACATGTACTTCACACAGCCCTGTAGTGTCATGTAGCTCTGGCAGTTAAAGAATTTGATATTGCATTTGCATTTTTACAAGCATTGAGTCTGACTGCGAATCTTATGGGAAGTCCAATAGGAAGTCCCACTAAACGTAGTGCATGAGGTCCTATTTCAAGTCCACCAAAAAAGTCAAATATCTAGAACCAATTTGTTTTCCCCTCATTTTTTTCAACCAATTTAGAATAATTGTGGTCCATCACAAATGACCATATCCATTGGCCAGTAACAGTTCCTGTGACCAACTATTGTCTCATTAGTTGTCCTTATTTCAGTGCAGAATGACTGGATTCTGAATCAGATGATGAAGAAGATGGTGCTAAGGAAACTGGGGCCATGACATGGTGTAGCCATGTGGATGCAAGCAATTCAACCTCAGTTCCAACAGCAACTTCTCCAACATTACTCCCTCCAAGATCACAAAGACATGTTAAGTTCTGCTTCAAGTGTGCTTGTTGATCCCCAAGATTAATTTGAATTATGATTCCCCAAGGACTGTTTTCAATTGATGATTTCAAATGATCAAATTTGTCCTTTGTCAGTGTTGCAATATTCTATTCACTCTCAGGTTATCCTGGTTGATCACTGTACCAAGTGCCAATCTTAGTTTTGATTGATTCTAAATATGAAGGGTCCCATTCAATAGCTACAAATAGTCACATCATCAGGACATGGGTAACATTGTATAGCACAAGTAAGTGTGCAATGTATCAACATAGTATTTTATATTTTGAAAACTTCCTAACCATTTTTGTTTTGATTTGCTACTATGTTTGTTACATGTTATTGATTTTATTGATGTAATTTATAGATTCAATACAAATTCAACACTACAAGCAGTGAGGAGAAAGAAAAATAAGTGAGTAAGAATTCAATACTATCTCTTAATCAGATGTATTTTAGCATCTCTAATATTACAGGTAACTCAATTACACCCATCTATGAAGCAAAAGTGTGAGATAAAACCACACATCTTTGAAAGATTAGCAAATGCTAACACGTGAAAAGTAAAAGCTGCAAGTCACAACTAAATTTGTATTATGTGAGGGTTGTTACAATATAAGCAACAACACCAATACACTTTGGAAAAACTAATTGACTTCAATAAATTGCCAATCCTGCATTCAGTGCCCAAAAACTCATAACTCCAAACGTTATGGTTCAATAGAAAAAATATTTTCTGGAAATTCAATATTAAAGCAACAATGGAAAAATATCAATGTTTGAGCTGTGAAAACAAAATACAATAAATGACCCTGTAAATATTTCACAGCGTTCATTTCTAATTAGGTATATTTGATATATAAAAATGATCAAAAATATCAATGTGACTGAAAATGTTGATCCAATTATACTGACAATCATGGCAAGCATTGCACATTTGGTATATAAAAAAACTGATATATGACCACAGATATGTGCAATACTGAAGGCTAAGAAAAAAGACTATTTTTGATGAATATGGAAGGTATTATTTGGCATGAGGGCATTCTTTTTGCTGTATTATTGTGTGGGGTGTTAATGAAGATGTTGGGAACTATTGGTGGAATAATCTGGGGAGGATTGGTGGCATCCAAATAGTTGTGACAATGCAGGTGGGTGTAAAAAGTCCTTAACTAAATGATGGTGCTCAAAAAAGGTGATGATGGAGAGGTGGCTGTGCAAAAATGGATAGGGCAGACAAGAGACAGAGCAGTGAGAGGTAAGACAAAAGTATAAGAAACCAATTTAGGTGGATTCAAAAACCAGTGTCCTATCATTTGATGAATCTGATAAATTGTAAAGAATATTGTTTCATTCTCTGTCCTTTTTGCTGAACACAATGTGCAACTTGTATTCCAGTATTGATGCTTCTCCTTGTCAAGGATGCATTGCTTTTCAGCAATCAGTGCTAACTATACTGGTCTAAAATCTGTTTGATGCAATTCAATATTGTTCACCATAAAACTTCAATTTTTACTAGTACAGTCCTTCAGACGCTTCCATTCAAGTAATATCTTTCTAATCTTGGATGCAATAGTGACTAGGATGTCATACCAGAAAAATTATTTTCCTAGGTTTCAATTTTTCTAAATTTTTACCAATACATCTCCCTTGCCATTAAGACTCTCACATCCCTATCCCTTCAATTCAAAACCTACATCCTTTTCTACCATGTCATCTTCTTCTTATGAGGACAGATGCTCCTCAGCACCTACATCAAATAATAACTATCAAGAACTAAAAGGATTTACTTGGTAAATCCACATTCAATTCAAGAATTTCCTCAGGTTCAGGCCCTGTTATTCAGGTTCTAGCTGGAATTTATTACTTTCAAAAAACAAGTACTTTGGAGATACCCTATTTCTCTTATTTTGAATAGTCTCAGAACAGGTCCAAGATGATCCCAACTAGCCAAATTATGACCACCAAAAATGACAATGTGAAAATCAATGAAAAGTTGATCTAGCCATCAATAAAAACTCCGCTGTATAATTTTTTAATAAGAATTTAGAATATGAGCATGAGGAAAAGGTTTGCCATGTCTTATTCACATACATACCAAACATAATATTTTACATGTATGCTTTTTAACATGCATATGTGAAGAACAGTAGAAAAGGAGCTTGACCAATTATGTAACCCTGATAGACTTTCCTTGGTGCAATGTGTAAAATCTCTTTCTCAGGTAGGAACACACAAGATTTTGACAAAACCCATTTCAAAACATCATGTCCCAGTCATGAGTGGATCTACCAATTGAAACCTTGAAATGAACTGAAAGACTTTGTTGGAAATATAAGGTTTTGGTGTGTTGGTTGAAGGATTAGCACATAACAACACATCTGACATGTCACTGACATGTTGGACAATTGAATTAAAAAATGTAGTTCTGAGTGTGTATTTTTATACTTGTGCGTGGACTGCGCTCCTCTCATCCCAATGAGCTCAAAAATGAATTGAAAAATAAAAAATGTCATATTCTTCAATGATATGGTAGGTACAATAATTCTACATATTCAAAAATGCCACTCAACTGAATGATATTCCATGAAATGAGTTGGACAATTTGGGTTGTTGGTGAAATTTACCAATCTTTACCAAAATTTATTAACATTTTTAAAATTTTGTTAGCATTTTATCTTACTTGGAAAAGTTGAATGTCACAACATCTCAAAATTTTGGAACACCTACACCTACCTGCAACATGCCGAGACATGTCAAAAAAAGCTAAAAAAGGGCCAATCTTTAGGGCAAAAAATGTACCACTTTAATACTGGTTGTGGCAAGCCATAACAAAATTCATATAAAAATATACTACCATAAATTAGGACTTAATTGTTACCCAGTTACCACCCAAATATTTTTGCCATTTCCAGGCAATAGTTTTAACCATGGCAACCATGGCCACAATTTTCCAGGGAGAGCCAACCTTAGCATACACACATCTTCTAACATGTGTTTAG
>JALLPE010000106.1:0-12390 GCA_036940025.1 Conticribra weissflogii
AGAGGAAATAAGTGTCGGTTCTTGTTGGAGAAGTTGGAGGTGGGATTGTTCACCATAACAGAAAAGAGTGAAAAATCCTGTTAATTTCTTTCTGCATGGTGGCAAAGTATTCTCTGGTGTTGATGGAGGGATTGTTATCAGTATGAACAACGACCGCCTCTGATCCGGTAGAATCATCGAAGGGATGCAAAGAGGAGGCTTGAGAAACAGAAGAATGAGAGCGAGGAATGTCAGAGCATGACCTCTTGTGATGGATGCCAGTGAGGTTGTCAGCACTGCAATGTTGCCTTTGTTGACCCAATGTAGAGGGAGGAGGATGAGGAGAGGAAGCACAGAGCGAGCTCTCTAGTCTCTTGATGGGAGGGAAGTATTATGGTGCTTCGTCTCCGTAACACTGTGTGACGTGTGATAGCCGTTGAGGGGACTAGGGCCGACGTTTGTGAGACACACATCATACACTCTATCATTCGAAATTGATGCAATGGAGTTGGGGGAGAAAGACAATAATTTCACTGAAAAAACTTCAGAAGGAACTAGTGTTCATTCTACGGTTACAAAATAGGAGCTCAAAAATTTGGAGGATAATATTGTAGTATGCGGGTGGAATTTTCCGATAGTATTGGAACCCAAAACGGCAAATACGGTACGGTACGAACCCTGACCTACTCAACAACACAAATTCAATCTCTGCATCCAATTCAGCATATTTCGCCCTTGTCAGCGACCTCTCGCTCTCTCGTTCGGAATTCTGGTAATTTTTATTATCTCTCCTCATCTTATTCAACATTGCTCATTTTTCCAAGGCTCGCCACAACGCACGAATGAAATAGTAGAATTCAAAAGGTTCTCTCTAACCCATCAAATCATATTCATCGACATGGCAACCTATTATAATCCCTCTAAACGTCTCTCTGAGTGGGCTGCAGATTTTTTATCGCCATACATTAAATGGGGAAACGATGATGGTAGCGCCAGCGACGGCAATCAAGACTCCCAGAAATCGTCTTTAAGCATCGGTTTATGGAGTGGGTACATCAAACTAACGAATGTGGAGTTGCGTCCCGAGGCTGTAGAACGATGGCTCAATCCCTCCGAAAACTCTCAACAGAACCAATCAAACGGCGGAAAGATTAGGTGGAAACTCCAAAGAGGGACAATTGACTCAATTATTGTCAAAATCCCATGGAAGAGTTTGATTGTAGGTTCATCTCATTGCTCCGACACCGCCAAAAATACATTCAAAGGCAACGCAGCAGATTTTGCCAATGAGGAAAAATATTCAAACAAACTCTCAGGCAAACCCAATCTTGGCTCTGTTCCAGAAAAGAGGGGATACATGGGAGTGCAACAAGGAGGGCCAGAGGTCAAAGAACAGGAGGAAATTACCTCTGGGTGCACCACTGTCCAGATAGAAGGAATCAAATTAGTTTTGGGCTATGAAGCTATTCACATTGATCCTCAATTCGAAGCATTGCAAAGTCCGCTTTCCACGGGCAGTGGTGAGTGTTCCACTGTCGATGACGGCGAGAACGATGAGGAAGACGATGATGCAACTAAAGAACGAGCTTATTTGAAAAGTCAAATCCAACAAGAAAAAGAAAGGGTTGTCCAAATTGCAGAACGTCGATTATTGGCTGGGCTGGATCCTTTTCCCGATGTTTTGATGTCAAGTTTGCAATCTTGTGTGCAGAGATCCATGCAATCAGAGATCAAGCTTGGGGCGGAGCGAGGAAGACATCATTTTACAGCACCGAATTCTTCACCAGTGCCGAACACGAATACTTTGAGTTGCAACACTGTCACCACAAAAGCCTCTCATGTGTCAAATAACCAGAATGAAAGTCCAGACAAAAATAAAATCAATGACACACAGGTACCAAGTTCTCTTCTCTCCAGAATGGAAAACTACGTTTCTTCCGCGATTTCCTCTCTTTTGTGGAGGGCATTTGACTCGCTTTCTTTGTCAGTGATACACGTACAACTATCTGTGATGGGATGCAGTCATTATGACAAAGATTTTAAAGCAATACAAAAGAGTAAGGATGAAAGGTGTAAAAAGAAGCAAGAGAAAATCAAGCACCACCGACCGAATGTGAAAGAGAGACGCAGAGAAAAATCATCATCAGAAGAAGAATTCAGAAGGTACCAACATATCTATCCACTTGATTCTAACCATCATTCTTATATCCAATGTCGCTCCCGATCAGTAAATAAAGGAATAGGAAAGGGCCACCGACGCGTAAGCAGCGCATATGTACGAATGCCATGTTATGAATTGAGTGAAATTGACCTTAGTTATATCTTCGATGACAATCATGTTGCGAGAAATAAAGTGGAACAATTAGATACGCCCGGCAAGAGAATACAACAAGGAGACGTGAAAAGCCGTGGACACCGTCGTATCAGCAGTCTCAATAGTGTCGGGTGGGGTCGGAAGAAGTGTGGTTTTCATTCGCCGGAAAAAACTGGAGCTTTTGATGGTGTCGAGCGCGGCAAAAAAGATGCAAGTGGCACTCATGCAAAAGGAAGCCTTGAAGGCGGATGCCACGATGACGGCGATAATTTGAGTTTTCAAGAAGATCCCCTCATTTGGGCGCATGAGGGTCAAGTTGAAATAGGATTGACACTGGACAGATTTGACGTTCGACCCGGATCTCTATCACGTGGTCGTTGGGGCGGAAAAAACTCCTCTTTCCATGGCAATGACGATACTTCTACTATGGACTTAGGAGCAAGTTCTTTGAAATATTTTCGATGTCGTCAATTAGGGTGTTTTCTTCGTAAACATTTCTTGTCCACTTCGTGGGGAGTTGTTGCGGACGGTGAACATATGGAACGGGCAGGAGAATCGCGAACGGAGAAAACATTGGTTTGGAACAATGTCGACGACTTTGATTATGTTGTGGTCCCAACTGATTTTGAAGCATCATGTAGGATATATCGTGATCGTCCAGAGGCTTCTTCAACTGTAACGGCTGATTGTACTTCAGCGGTCACAGGAACCAGTAATGGAGATATTTCCATTCCAACGATAAAAGGAGAGGGTTTCGACCATCCTTCAGTCTCAAACAGCATGACATTTTCGATTGACGCCAAAGGAACATCGACTAAGCGACGAGGAAAACGTGACAAGAAACCAAAAATTGAAAAAACCGTGTCGGAAAAATCACGTCGCCAAAAAATACCTACTTCATATCGGACAGGTTCCAGTGGTCTTTCGGAGTCTATGCTTCCCGTTTCCTTCTCTTCAGAATCCAATGCGGACGCAATCATTGCGAACAAAATCAACACAGACCATCAATTTGTTGTTTCGTCTCTTCCTCCTCGTCAATTTCAACCGGACTCCGCGTCATCTGCCAAGCAACCTCGTAACAGTATCCTATTATCCAATGCAGAGGAATCGATCACCCATGGCAACAGGTCGACCACAATGCCAGCACGTCTGTGTATCCATTGGAAAATGAGTCACATCCGGAGCTCATTCACTTCTCGACAATTTTATCTCATTCATTCATTTTTCACATCGATGGAACGCATGAAACAAGGAAGGCCTTCCATTACCATTCGTACGGCATTAAGAAGAGACCGCTCACTGCTGGAGCACCTCGTAGAAGATTGCCAAGTCATTACGACATGGGAAGATCGTATTTCACGCACCATACCTTCAATTCGATCAGAGTATTCTTGTCAATATCAGAGAATGTTAACTCATCGAGTAGTGTCATCTTGGTGGAAATATGCGATTTTAAGTGTCGTGAGAGATTTGCGTCGAAGGAAAATGCTGATGTACTCTTGCTGTGGTGAATATGTCTCATGCAAGAGAAGAAATGACAATTTTGGTCCGTTGGCGGCATCTTACAAATATAATTGGGATTGGGCAAAACATTCTAGAATACGGAAGGAGTACATAGAACAATATTTGGTCGTAAACGGGCATTCAGCATCAGATATGTCCCGGGTTCGTAGCGTAGATGACAATATCTCTGTCGTAACCGACGCCGCTGCAGCAGTCGCAGATGCCAAATCTTGCATAGAACAGATAGAAGAAAATCTCAGCGTTGAGCGAATTGTTTTGTTGAAAAATATTGCACGTGCTTTGTCAATTCGGTATGCGGAGCTAGGTGGGGATTCGAATGTTTCTCAACTAACTCCTGCTGACAAGCACCATATCTTTTCGCCTAACACGCATCACAAAAAAGGAGTCTACAGCGAATTAGATTTTGCCGAATCAAGCGGGAATTCAACACAAGTTGAACATAATAATTACTTGCCAGAGTACCTGTCTCAATCACCGTCTAAAACTCTGGGTGACGAAACTCTGCACTCCCGGAATACTCATCGTTATTGGCCGGCCTCTCGTTTTATGAGTTCTGCGCGAACAATCCCAACTTCATCGACAGTTGGATCAAAAAAAGACGACGTGGATGGATATACTATGAGAGATGGGACTTTGGTTAGCGACGAAACTTTGGGATATAACTGGAACCAACACGAAACGACTCCTCTTTCCTTTTCTTTCCTCGTAACACTAGAGATATCAGGAATTTCATTCGCATTATGTGATTATTGTCATGCAAGTTCTGCAGACAAGTGTTTGGGATACGAACCCGCGGGAGTCTGGCAACAACAGACTCCATCAGATGATATATCTGCACTCACTGGCTTTTCTGATGCCGACGATTCTACTGCTAACAGCCACTGCGCTGGGAGACGAATCATAGTGGAAGAGTTTGATTCAATGTGCCGATTTTGGCCGAGTTATTATCATGGAGTATGTCACGAGCCCATCATGATAACTCACATTGTAAATATTTCTTTCTCCATCCAAAACGAATCCCGAAAAGACACATCGTTATTATTGTCGGAATTTACGATTGGCTCAGTGGCTGTGCATGGAGGTAGTGCGGTACCTTCTGAAGCGAACATTTTCTCTATAGGTCAATCACATGACTCGGAATCATTGAGATTTGGATCACCTCAGGACCCGATCGAGTCCAATCGAATGCATGGCATCGCAGGGGGATATACAGCATCAAATGGTAGCGTGCAAATCACTATGCGACCAGAAATTCACGCGAGCATCTGCTCAACTGTCTTTAACATCAATTGGGATTGGATAGAAACAATATCAGAATTTTTAAGAATCTATACAGATATCGCTGGAAGAAGGGTGTTACCATCAATCAAGAATGAATCATTGCTTGAAAACAGATTCCTCAGCAATGCAGAAAGTATATCACCAAGGGGACTTCTTTTCAGGTTCGATTTTTCTGACATAATGTTGATATCACCAGTTGATCTTTACGATGGTAACCACATCGAAGCAACAGTACATTCGTTGGGCATATCCAATGTCAACGGCACCGACGAATCCTCTCTACTTGATTTGGATGGATTGCAGGTTCACTCGAGCAAAGATGCTGGTGCTACAGCTCGATATCTTCCTAGTTATCATAAGCGGAAACGATTGGATACGATATATTCCTCCTCGTCACCTTTTTCATCAGAAGATGCGGACAACTTAGCGGAGATACTCAATGGCATTGTAAGTTTACCATTTTGTGATCCAGTGTTTCAAATTACCTCTCATTTCACCTCAACCGCCTGCTGAATATCTAGCATGTAAACATCAAAGGGACGAAGTTAGTTCATGTCAACGAAAAATCAGCCAAAATATCAAATGTTTTGGAAAAACCTGTTGATATTGATTGTATAATTCAATATCCCAATAGTGTAGACATCTCAGGAATCACAACTGACGAACGACAAAATTTCCAGTCAGTATCCATTCAAACGTCGCCAGTGATAATTTTGATATCGGAACATATTTTACTGTCCAGTTTTGCTTTGGTGGATCATGTTTCGAAATTATTACGGGAATCCAGCTACCTCAACATTACTCACGATGAGACACACCCTCTGCCATCTTTATCGTTTTTATCTCAAGTTTTACTACTGGACGTCCAATTATCAGTCGAATCGTTTGGTTTTCGAATCTCAGTCAAATCCAATGAGAACGATTCCGCCGAAAACATCGATTTCCATACGTGTTCACATGAAAAATTGAGACTCATTATTACTTCATTTATCACTCAAATTTCATGTTTGGACTATAACTATCCTAACCCTAAATCGTTGGATTGCATGATGAAGCTGGCCGCAGATCGATGTCGAACTTTGGGTATATCGAAGCGTGAATCAAATGATTTCATCGCCGCTGCGTATAAGTACTACAGAGAAGAAGCTAGCACACTTTTTGGATCCACACAAGAATACACCAAATCGCCGAATCATGCTCGGAACAGCATCCGGCCAAGCAAACATATTAATCGACTTCTCCGCCAACGAAGTAACTACCTTGATGCAGAGAACATCTCTGGAAGGATGGAAGAAATTTCCCTAAATGCTATTGAAAAGTCAATGATGAGATCCCCACGCTTAAGCGCAGCGGAAGTGTTGGACTCCTTCAATCACGATTTCACTTTACAAGTAGAATGTTTGTCGTTTCAGAAGTCGGTTTATTACAACGAACACTCTACGCGAATAAAATTCTCTGGTGGTGTTGTTCAGAACGGTTCCGGTACTAGTTTATTGACCGTGTCTCAAGGTGCCAACGAGCCTGACTACTGTGACCAGATTTGCACGGGAAGGAATACTTCGAAGACAGTAACGGACACAGCATTTTCAATCTCTTTACAAACTCGCGCGTCGAGCCGTCATGTCCTTTGCCAGCCAGATATATACATCGAAGGAGGAAATATATCGCTTCATTTTCATCCAGAAGCAATCGCAGATGTCCTGAATACTTACCATTCGACGAAGGAGATATTTTTGACAGCCATAACTAAAGGCAACAATCGCACCGGCGTAGAATCAGTGCGGCACGGAATTAGTGTGAATGGGATCATCTCATCGATGACAGTGCTTTTCACAGACGAATATGTTCCATTCTGCAGTTTTTCTTTCTCGGATATTGCCATAAAAAAGGCTATCAAGACAACTTTCCTTGCGAATTCTCTATCATTAGACTGTCTTTCTCCAATCGGTTCCCAAACATACCCCGAAATAATAACTACATATGATTCTTCACCTAGGGGTGATTTCAACTTACCAACAGCGGTTACAATTCATCTGAACAGTTATGGCGCATCAGTGAACTTGAGTGGGGTGAAATTGTTATTATTGAGACAATTCATCAACGATTTAATTCAGTACATGTCTTCTCCTTCTCATGGCATCGGCCTCGTATCGCATTCATTGACGTATCTAAGAAATACTTGTCGAAAAGGTGAACACCATTCCAACAAATTTAACTTCGACCTTACCGTTAATGACTCTTCGGTGGTTCTCCCGCGGGATAGTGGCAGCATCGATCTAGTTAGCATCGAAGTTGAGAACATCACCATCACGCAAAAAATGACAATCGATAGTTGGAAAGTTGGTTTCTTTGCTAATTCCAGCGATGCATCAGAGAAAAATGACACAGAAAACAACAAATCATCCTCTGAACCTGCTGGTGTTGACGATTTCTTTGACTGCGGAGAAGATATCCAACAAAATTCTTTCGAAACCCGACCTTTTAGGTTACGAGGCACAGCCATCAACCGTGACGAAGCTTGCCAAGTCCCGAGACTATCATTTCGGATCAAAAATGCTAGGATGTTTTCTGCGCTGAACCGCCGTCGCCACACAGGTTGTTCGATCCGAATGGCGTGTTGGAACAATTATACCTGCGCGACGCAAGCTAAAAAGGATGTATGTGCTTTTAAGGCAATTGGTAATCCCGACCCTGCGATAACGGAAGAACTTGAATCAAGAGTTTGGGAAGAAATCACCTCCGAACCGCTTTGCCTCCACATCACCGCTGACTGGGCACCACATCTTCGTTTACTTTTTGAAAGTGGAGGACACGATAGCCGATGCAAAGTTGCATTTGATTTGCGCATGTCACAGTTGTACTTGCTCATGTCGATTTGGTATTCAAACATGCAAGAATTACCTCTCATGTTTCCCTACGAAAATGAATTCATTGACCAATTCTTTCATATCCCCGAGCCACCTGTTGATTGGCCGGAATATGGTACGGAAGAGTTCGTGAGGAAAATCAAATTTGAAACGTCAAAGTATACCTTTGAAATGGCTTTTTGTTTCGAAGATTTGATAGTAGAGTGCAAATATGATTTGCCAAATTACTTTTCCGAAGATCCACCTTATTTGCTTATCATGCAAAGAATGTTCGACAAAGTTGGAATTTCAAGCATCAGCGATTGTTCTTTAAATATGTCTCTGAAGAACATTGTCTGTCACATTGTGAACGACGAAGATACGTTACTTCGAATAGGTCTAGCCGCAACAGAATTCAATGTGTATTGTGGACAGGCAGATGATGCAAAATTCGCACAAAACATAGCTGTGAGGCTAAACAATGATCGAAAGCACAAGTACGATCGAGCACCATTTCCTGATGTAAACTGGGGGCTTGACTGCGGCCGTCATACCATTGTTGACGGCCTGCCACAGCCCTTTCAGGTATCCGTTATCATGACCCCAGACTTTTACTGTATGATAAATGTTGGGGCAGACATGCTTGAAGCAGGATTAGTGGACTTGTCTATGGTGTGGATATTGCTCGATTATTTTGGACTTTATTTCAAGCAGAGAGCGTTTGGTCATCCTGCATTCTCGGTGGAAAGAATGATCGAAAAGGCGAATCCGAGCGAAGCAAATAAATTGGACGAGCTCGATGAAGAAGATTGTCTCAATATCGATTTTCGATTATGGCTGACAAACCCGCACATCGTTATTCCATCAAATGCTGCGAAAACTAATGACATTTGTATAATGCTGGAAGCATTGGCTGGACTACATTATCGTTACAAGAATTTTGGATCAGATTACTCTTCTCAATCTATTGTCGCTAAGGACCTTGGGATCGTTGCCCTGAGAGAGTACATGAAACCAATGAATTGCCGCGGCATGCGGCAAGTTTCCGGCTCTTTAGCCAACTGTGGAGTCAAAACTCTCCTTGATGGACTATCTTTCTCAATCAAATACAATTACGACACAAGAGCAAACTACGTTAGATTTGCTGCACGAATTCCTCTGTCATCCCACCATTTTGACCGCCGTGACATGCAGGGTATCGAGTCTTCCGAAATAGAGACAAAGCCTTTCGTAGTTGAACCACCTTTAGTTTGTAAACCATTTGACGCGCCTTCAAGGTACATGGGACATCACGAAACATCCATATACTACAGCTACGATTACATGAAACTAGCTTCGAACCTACTGATGAATTTTGTGGGGCCTCGAATTGAATCATACGAGCCTGATAGACCCGCAACTTCTGGAACTTTGTTCAGCATAAGTGCCTGTGTCGAGAGATTGAAACTCGTTCTAAGCGATCCGGTAATGGGAATGCACCGCCCGCTTGTATGTGTTTGTTTTCCATCTCTTTTCCTTACGGCTTCTCAACTGAAGGACTTCTCTGGCGGCATCCATGGGAATGTTTCGTCGAAAGTAGATTCAACATCAAATGAACGAACTGACTGCGGAAATGATTTTCAAGCATCATTGGAAGCAACCCTTTTCATCGATTATTTCAAGCTAGGAATCACAAGAAGTTGGGAACCATTTGTGGAGCCGTTCAAATTTCTCATTCTGTACGAAAAATCCAAGTCCCGAGGAAAGGGAATAACTTTTAATGCGGATTGTCCACTTCATATGAACCTTACAGGTACGCCTCACAATCTTTCCCTGTTTTGAAAGTCGTTTTAGGTTTCGCTCTCATGTCAATGTTGATTCATTCAAGGATCTATGGTAGATACAATAGACGATTCCATAGAAACCTTGACATCGTTTTGGATGCAAGCGACAGGACAGAATATAGATCCGATCTCGGATTCTCTGCTGGCACGCTGTCATAATGCAGATGAAGAATTAGGGACAAGCACCGCAGTAGATCAATCAGGTCGCAGCTTTACTGTCTCCCACACGTTGGCGGATTTGATAGAAGACAACGAAAGGATAGCGTACTCATTCAAAAACGTCACTGGTCAAAGAGTCCGTGTGCATGCGCACTCAAATGTTCACTTTGACAAGATAAGTAACAAGACAGTTGTCTCATATCTCGATCACCTGAGTTTGATGCCACTGAGTTTTCCGGCTACTTATTCGGTGATAAAAAATCTTGAATCAGTTGAAGTCCCATTTGAGTGTGATCAAAATAGAATTCCGTCTCAAGCGAGCAAAGGGATTAAAGCTGCCGTTCACCAATTAGTTGATGTTCAGGTTCCAGGGTTTCAGGTAGGCTGAGTATGCTTCATTTATGGTAGAAATTTAGACAAGCGTTCTTCTAACCTCTTTTTCTTCGAATAAGTGGGTTCGTGGTGTCAGCATGGATAAAATCGGCAAACACTTCGTTGAATTAATCCCTCGTTCACTTTCAATGCAGGCGAAAGTGAATGGAGACTGGAGACTGAAGAACGCTCTTCACATGCTTACTGAAGTCAACTCAGTAAATGGGGGCCGGAGGATGACAGTGTCCAGTCTTTTTGAGCTTGTCAACAAAACTGACCACCCGTTATACCTTGGTAATTTTTACTTTTTTATGTTATTTTTTTTCTTTAGAAATTTTCTTACAAGTATATTTCTCTTCCCTAGCTCTCAACCCAGATCCCCGACATTTCCCAAAGCACCACTGGATTGAAGACGACTCAATCCATAGTTTAAAATATGATTCCGCAGGTGATACCGATCATCTACTTCTTGTCGACGATGACTCTGCTTATGTCCAACTCGATTCAGGTAAGGCTTGTCATCTTTCGTAGGTCAATCATACTCGAAGAAATATCTTTTCTTATTTTTTCTTATTACTCGTGTTGATCTTGCTCGTTAGACAATGTGTTTTCTATACCGTACTTGCTCCTTGAAAGTGCTCTACGGCTGAAAGGAAACCATCTTGGCAGTATTTGGATTCGTCCTGACTACCAAAATTCAAGCATTATTGACGATTCTTTGAGTGGCATGTGTTCAAGTCGAGTAGGTTTTCCCTCTAGACCGATTCAACTTGCAAAGGTTTTGCATGAGTCATCTATCATATTCAAACACCATGACACACTGCTTTCTAGCACAACATCATTAGAAGTTTCTTGTCCAATTTATAGCGGAGTCGAAAACGAGAAGAAGAACATCCCATTTTGTTACGTCGTTGAAGTGAAACGTAGCCCCCTTGTCAAAGCATTTCAGTCCGAAAAGCCTAAAACCAATGGGGACACAGGTGGTGTTTTGTCGCCATCGAAAATGGGAAAAAAACACGCAAGAAACAAAGTGACTAAGGCTGCAGAATCAGAAAACGCTGACATTCACGCACCAGTAACGTACTCACTTACAATCCATCCTCCAATTATTATTGAAAATCTTTTGCCCGAAAAAGGAAGGTTCGAGTTGATGAATGTCGTGACACAAAGTGTGCTATGGTGGAGTTATCTTGAACCTGGGCAAAGGGTCCCAGTTCACACTGTTGGTCTCGACGCCCCTCTTCTACTACTTGTAAATCTGGGATTTTGCCGTACTCCTGTTGGCGAAGGAGCTCTTATCCATCATGGAGGTGGGACGGGTATGCTTAGAGGTAAGAATACACATTTCAACAGTCACGGAGTAAAGTTTCTTTGATTGTACTGATTATCTTCCAATATTTATCTATTTGGAGTACAGCGGGATTGAACTCTATCGAAAATGCTGTCAAAAATTCCAAGGACAAAGTGAGAAAAACTTTCTATACCATGACTGAATCCAAGGGCGCAAGGGGTGCGAGCAGAGTTGCCCAGCTAAGACCAGGAAAATCGAGACAACGAGGAGTAGCGCGCAAAGCTGCTCAGCTTGGTTCAAATATTGGTACGAGTTTAACTGAATTGCTTATGTTTAATTTCTTCCCGATTCGCCCGCTCAGCTGACGTATTTCATACTTATTATTGTATTTACTTTTTGTAACAGAATCAGAAGCGATAGACAATTTGGTGGGGGGCATAAATAGTATGTGGCGTGACGTTTTGGGGCAAGATGGTGTTGCGTTAGAAACAACTGTCGTTGACAGTATTGGGCAACGCCTCACACTGCACATCGATAATATTCAAGGTAGTGGTGGGCAACGTCACATTAAACTTTTTGTGCCCTTTTGGATTGTGAATACCACCGAACACTCTTTGCGATATAAGCAAGAGAATGCCCAGTCTTATGTCTCTGGTACTGTGTCAAGTTTGCAGCGAAATGGATCCAATCCTGTCGATGGAAGCAATCGAAATGAAGACGTCAAGAATGCTTCAAATGTTTCTCTTTCAAATGAGGGGCTTGAGACAATGCAACTAGGCACCATCTATTCTGGAACTCCGG
>JALLPE010000107.1:0-24273 GCA_036940025.1 Conticribra weissflogii
ATGCATTTTGTCTTAATACTGTGTGATCATCTGCAACAACAGTGTTTTTTAGTGGATTTGGAAAATTAGGTTTCAAATATGGTTGGAGAAGAACATATCAAGACATGGGTTTGACAATGTGATCTTTTGGTATTCCATCTCAGCAAAAAAAGGTTGATACATATACCGCTAAGCCTAATAAACAATGCATACCAGTCAAAAACAGTCATTTCTTTTCATATACCAAAACATATACCATTTTTCATGTAGATTCTAGTAAATTCATATACTATCAATATAGCAATAAAAGCTGTATAAGGTTTTGTATACCAGTCATATTTCATTTACCAACATTCACAATATCTGATCAGACTTTTCCAGTCATTTTGAAAAATTATCAATTTTACTCCTTAAACTGGTGTATGTACACCAAAACTTTTCATATACCAATCATATACCAGTTGAAATTATTTTCTTATTATTTACCAGTTCATTTACTGAGTTTATATCAGTTTAGCTCATATATCAAAAATACTAATATATCAAATTATTTCAATCAAAAATTTGATTTTCAATGTAAGAAAAGTTTCATTAGTAAATTTTTATATAACCCCTTGAACTTCAGTTTTTTGGCAACTTTTGCAACAATTACTAGGAAAATGAATTTTGTCTTTTATGCCAATTTTTTGGTTCTACAATTCTTTCCATTTCTTATTTAGCCATGATGGAATCCAAATATGGGCAGATTCTGATATTTTAAGATATTACAGTGATACTCTACTGCATGCTTCACCTGTATGCTAGTGTAATGATGGATTGAACATATCATGTAGCTTTTGAGGAATTACATTATTATTTTGCCTTGATCTTGTACTGTGGCGTTTGTTATAACATTTCTCACATATGACAAAGTCACTTGCACACTGATACCATTCTGCATACCTACACATGTACACCTTCCAGTGTCATTTAGCCATGATGATTTGATTCATGGATTTGTCACTGACCTGTGACTTTTTAATCAAAATCATTTTAAATGTCTATGTGTAATAGATTAAATGAGTGTAGATAAATACATACCACTTACTACTGTTTTTATCCCATGAATTGCTATGAGATTGTTTGTTTTTGGTGGCAACAGAGTAAGACACTTTCTACATATTGACAGGTGTGAGAAGTATGTTGTGGTTATTTGAATAAATTAGAACAAATCATAAAAAGTCATCCTCACCTGCTTTTTGTTAGTATCTTTACTTCTTTGTGTGCTGTTATTGTCTGGAATCTGGAAACCAAATTAATCAATACAATTAACAAAGTAAAAAGTATTCTTGATATTTTGTTTTTAAAATAAAAGCAAAATAATGGAAAAATATATACAACATTACTTACTAGCAATTCAAATAAACTAGGCAAATGTTTATTAGAGTCTTGTTTTGAGTCTAATACAAATGTCTGTTGCTATGTAGTTTTTGAAGTGTGAATTTTATAGACTTGTTATTGAAAAAAGTTGATTAAAAACAGAATTATTTCCATCACCTTTTCCTGACCATGTGTTATGTTGTCTGTAGTAGGTTGTAATTTTTGTTTAAATGTGAATTTTCATCAGGCATTGATCAATCCTGAAATGATATTTCAAAGAGAGAATTGTATAGACTTGATAATGAAAAAATAATGATATAAAGAATAATTTCCCTTTTATCATTATTCAAGTTTGTGCTACATTATCTGTTGTAGCTCACATATTTGATTCAGTATTAAAAATATCCATGTTTGTTGATTACTCCTGAAATTATATCTTACCCATTAAATAAATATGCTGCATTGCTAGAATGACAAATGAGACAATAATTTCAATGTCTTCAAATTACCTTATGCTCAGCAATTTTGCAGTTGTTTGTGTAGCACCAACATTGTTTTTGTTTGAATCACCCTGTCATTATGTAATGGAAAGAAAAGCAATTTGCTAAAATAATATCAAAAATAATATAGCATATGTAATTGAGCATTTTATATCTCACCTGTTGTAGAACATAATTTTTTGTATTGTAGAATGTAAATTAGTGCTGAAATTAGAATTATTTGATGCTGACTTTAAAACCTATGATCATATATTTGGTAATATACATGTCAATCATGTTAGAATAGAATATGAAGAAAGCATGCAAGAAGTGTTGAACTTGAAACTTACCTATGATTATGCATTGTTTTTCAATTGTGATAGTGCATTGTTGTTGATGTCTGTAGTAGCACATTCATTTCGGAATATTAAAGAATTAGGTGAAGCAACAGAATTTTTATTTAGTGTTGCTATAGCAGCTTGAGTTTTTTCTACTGTAGTTTTTCTATGAAGGAAAGATTGCTGTGGCATTTGTGTGATTGGTTGGGTTGTTGGTGCATTTTGAAATAATTGATTAGTAGAATATTTTATCTGTGGATTCATGTGGTGCAATTGATGATACAAACAATGGTTGAGATATGCCATTGGTGCATTTACTTGGTGAGTTTGATATTGAGCATGTTCATTTGGAAAAGGTGGCAACATTGGGCAGAATGTTTGCATTTGTTGAGCCACATTAGCACCATTATTAGAGTGAGTGTACTGACTTTGATGATTTTTCCTCTTGTGTCGGAAAAACTGTGTCAAGCCTTGATCCGACCTCATGGTTCATGCTCTATCATAAAATCATATGTTAGAGTGGTATTCGTGAGAGAAAGATTTTGTGTAAGTATGCCAACTAAGTTCTTAAGTAAGCGGTTACTGAATCTCAGTTTTGAGATTTGTACCACCCTGAGAAGCTCAGTGCTCCCGGGGAGGTCAGGTGGGTAAAACAAATTTTACTAGGGCCCTTAGGCAAATCCTAAACTCCTATCTTGGGTCAGAATTTTTATGAGCCCAGATTGGTGCTGAGAGATACAGCGTCCCACTCAACTTAAGTTGCTACATAACACAAAAGGCGATGTGATTCATCTTGCGTCAAAGGTCTTTTGTTTGTTTGCTTGTCCACATCATCTGTCCTTTGTCTGCCTATGAGTTTCTTTTATCTTACACCAAAGAATATATTTTCTACATCTTTGAATTGAAGGGGGCCAACTTTGGAGAACATTGGAGCAATGTTGAGGGGATCCAATACATGGTGCTGCAATAATCAATATTCTGCCATATGTCCCTTTACTGCATATCATGTTGCCAGTTGCCAGTGTCTGAGTAGGGTCATCATATGAACTTTGAGGTATCCCAAATGGACTACCAAGTGAATTAAAAGCAATTATGTGCATCAATGTAACTAAAAATGAACAAATGTATACTCATGGACTTACCATTTACTACAAACACACTCATAGTGGAAACACAGCCCTTTTAATCAATACTCTGAATTGTCTTATCATCTCCATAGACTGAATGCACCCAGTAAGTGAATAGGTACATTGAATGAGCCATCAACCACCACATCCAACTAAGTAGGTCTCTTATCCGCCCATTTAAATTTAAATATTCATACTACAAGAATGAACTGTATATATAAGGGACAAAGATGGCAGACACTTTTGCATTATTATCAGAACCTATTTATATTTATCAGGATCAAATGTTGTTATTTTATTTGTAATTAACTCCTTGATTAAGAACTTTTGAATAGCCTTGACCCCAATAAGAAGTTACACCACACTAATTTTTTCCTTAAGACGTGATTATTTGAAATTTTATTGTCATTGACAATTGACAATCAAAAGTTTAAAATAATATCTCCATGAGAATTTTTGCCACCATTTCTTAGAAGGTCATACATCCTCCAACATCTTCAACCATGTGGATGGGAGTTTCTACCATATCTTTCCTGAAATCCAGAATATAGTCCCTTATCTTTCAAGCCTTTGAGAAACTTTGTCCTAACCTTTTCTAAGGATTAATTAAGGTAAAGTTAAATTGTGTACCTATGTATGGATTCAATCCACCAATGAGTCTTGTGAGAAGAGCCTACTATACACTCTACTTACCAGGGACAGGGGAATCATACATCAAGAGATGATGGCAAATGAAAATCTCTTAAAATTGACAAGTCTCTATTCCAAGATAGTACTGCTCTTGTAAGTCAGAACGCCATTATCATTTTTAAAGACAACACCTTTTCTGCACTTGCCAAGATACTTTGATGCAAACCAGGAGCCTAGAATTTATGTGATCATAAGGAGACTCCTGAGATTGCTTGTCTGGGTATGTTCCACTTACTTGGTAAGCTAGTTGAACCAGTTGTAACTCACATTTGAGACCAGATTGTAAGCATCTACTGAACAGTATACAATAGTACATGATACCATCCATGACTTCAATTCTGAAATGTTGAAATGCGATGTATCAAAAACAGCATGGCTTTTGTGACTTCAAAATGACTGCATATATTCCCTTTGCCACCACAGTGTGCTTAATTGTAAGCAAACCTGATGAATTGAAAGTACACATTGTGATACTACCCTCAAGCAAAATTAATCATTATTTAAAGAACATACCTCTTAATGCAATATGAAACATGTTCATTCATACTTGCAAACATGTATGCTTGTGTAAACAATACCATGCAACTAAGTCAACACTATGAAGTATGGCAAGCTACATCCTAAGGAAGCAGTATTGGTTTCCTGGAAGCATTATGAACTGATTGATTTCTTGCCCATAAATTTTTAAATCAGTGATGTAAATGGCCTCATCTTCATGTGTGTAAGCAAAAATCTATCCAGCAATAGGCTGGTTCAATATGGAACAAATTCCTACATCTGAAATAATCTATGAGCATGACTATCTGGCTACATAAAAGTATGATAAAGTTTTGGCAAGAAATTCCCAAAATATAAATGAGTGCTGATTAAAAACAAATACCTAGAAACATGAGAAGTCATTGCTGACAATGACTTTGTTTCAACTACCCTTTGATACAATGCACAAGCAATTCAAGATATTCAAAAACCAACCACTTACAAAAATCTAGAAGCAAATGCACATTTGAATGTGTACATCAAGGACTTGGAAGTTGCTACATTTTGGAGGAGAAGAGAGGAATGATCTTTCCAACCCAAACATCATTAATGAAATTCTCATTCCTAATGGGATTTTTGCAGTACACAAAACAATTAATTTGTTGGCATGTATTGCTGCAATATTCCAAAGGAATTTAAAGTTTTATTTATCTTATATATTATTGGAATGAAATGAATGTTGTCAACAACATTGAGTGTTGCACAATATTGAGTATTAAAACAATTCATGTCATGACACTATAAATTTATCACTTTACAACCAACATTTTATTTTCTCACATGTTATATTGATATCATTAGTTGCACCATTATTTTTAACAGAAATAATTAGCAATAATACAAAACTTGATTTTTCATACTCCTAATGTCAGCTTAGTTGGGAATGATAATGTAATGATGTCATCATGACATGAGAAAATGGGCTTGTTTTAAAATCCCAAAAAAGATGTGATGTCCAATGACATTTTTGTTTTTGTTGTTTCTGAGTCATGTGACAGAGGTGTGTCATATACCCATGACACATGGCTACTGAACTAGCTTTTTATATATATTTTATTTTTGTGATAGTTTTGAATTTACAAATTCCAACAATAAATTCTCCAACATGACCACCTCTTGTCACTCACCATCTTGTGCAGACATACCACAAGCCACAAAAAAACTGCCACCACCACTGCAATGGCAACAGGCTCAGCTGTCCATCATGGCGGCTACTTCTTATGCAACCAGCCATTTTGGTGGTTGCAGCTTTATCAATGGAAGCCCCCCCATCCCCTAGCTAGTTTATTTTTGTTGCTGTGGGTGGGGGCAGCAGTTTAGCTGGTCGCAATGGTCACAGTGCAGCAATGACCATGCAAAAACTAATATAATTTATAATTAATTAAAGGAGCCATCACAGCCAATTGTGATGGCTATTTCTTATGCTTATATAACCAGCCATTCTGGCCGGTGCAGTTCTCCAATCAAAGCCCCCCACCACCAGCAAGCTGGCTAGTTTGTTTTTGTTTGCCATGGTGGGGGGGGGCAGCAGTTTAGCTGGTTGTGCATGCCACAGTGCAGTGCCAACCATGCAAGAAAAAACATTAAATTTCTAATTTAATAATTTATTTAGAGAATTAATATTTTTACTATAGATTATTTTGTTTATTTGATATGTTGACATTCAAAATTGTAGTCTTGCATCCCCAAAACGCCATGATCTGGACATCCAAATTAGCAGGCGCCATGGTTGACAATATTTTTGTCCTCCATGATTAGTAGAATTTTTTAAGATAAGGGAAAAAATACTTAAATAAAATATTTTATCATAATTAAGTTATTTGAGTGATTATGTAGTTATGATAGAATTTTATAATTATTAAAGTGATTTTCTGTGTTTTTATTAGATATTTTAATAATGATGTGAATTGATGCATCACAGTCACAACAACATTGTCATTGATTTAGCAATCTGTCAAACCCCCATGACAAAGCCTATGACAAAGCCTATGACTTGTGTCAACAAAATTAGATCCATCATTTTCAAACATGTAGGACAATGAATAAATCAATACTTTTCTGGTTTTTTACTTACTCATATCAATCATGTTGAGATTTTTATGATACATCATACATTGGCTAATTTGCAACTCAAGATAGAAAATTTGTGCCCATCAAGGATATTTTCAACCATCCATCATCATAGTACATGATTGTTTTTTATTGAATTTTACATAATACTTCCATTTCATTCTGCTGTTGACTTTTGTATAATGTCCCAACATGCACTTTCCTAAATTATCACAACAACCTCAAAACTCTAACCAAACAAAAAATGGAGGACATACATCCTCAATGCATCTTACAAGAATTGATGCCACAGCTGTCAGGTCTTCATCTGCAAGTTATCAAGTCTACAGCACAGATTTGGGATAAAATGTTTACCAGCCTCATTTTGGTTCTATCCTGAGAGGGTCAACCTTATTTATCACTACCAACCAACTTCCTTTCAGGATTCAGTGAAGATGTCTAATATTTGATCTATCAAGCCTCAAGGTTGATGGGGGACAAATCAAATGTATCATGCATTAGTTTGAATTTTCAAAATGAGTTTTGTTTTGTTTTGTTTCTTGTTTTATATTTTTTAACAATGATTTCTAATTTGTTGTTGCAGGGTTGGTCAAAGCCTGGTTTTAAAATTAGATACTTTGCTCTAACTTGCACAGGTTAGAAAAAATAAAAACAATTCAATTTGTGATGTTGATTGTTGACTGTATTTTTTCTGTAAAGGTTTTGCTTCTTCCTCTTATCAACCACACAAAAATATCTGTGATGATAGGCATTGAAACCTAATGAACAAGACCCACCATGCCCAGAACATCTTCACAGAGGAACTTTTGCCAAAAAGTCTGTCAATATCCATTGTATGCAGACATACTTGTTCATAAACTAAGACAAATGGTTTTGGGAGGCATATATATTGAGACCCACAATGAATGAAGCACAGTATACATATGTTTGGGGAAGATTTTGAGTCACACAATACCTAAGGATATGAGGTCCATGATTCTTCCAAAGAACATACATATTCTTGACACCTCCTTCCTACCATGAGAATCCAAGATTCAACAAAGATATCACAACCAACGATAGGATTCATTACATACCCTACTCATATAAAATTTTTGAGATGTATGGTCCTCTGGGTCTCTCTGAGATAAAGCAGTGAAAACTGCATTTCAAGTGGTACAGACATGCTCATAATAAATTTTGGACCAAAGGGTACCCAAAACAGTAAATAAATTGATTGAGAATTTGAAGGGGGTCAAAAGGTGATTAGAGAGGAGTGGAGGGAAATTGTAGAGGCCAGGCCAGAGATGAATGAAAAAATTGAAGCAAAGGGAGTTCAGCTGCTGGACACAAATGAGCCATAACACTTGTCAGATGTAGTAAAAATGAGGTGAAAGTGTCTTTTGATTGGCTGATTTTGTGTTGTCTATGTGAAAGTTTACTTTTCACTTGATTTAATTCTCATCATCATAATAATCATTTTATATATCATCATTCTTTTCATCATAATTGCAGTTAAGATATATTTTTTTTCAGTTTTATGTTACTGTTTTCCCTGTTAGATTATTATTTTATTACACTCTAGTAGTTGTTGATGGTTGATCATCAAGTCTAAAATCCAATATGAACACTGTACATTTGGATGGGATAGCTTTTAAATAATGACTCACAATATGACAAAAAATGATGTTAACAATCTTTGAATACCTTCACATGTAAGATAAAAAACAAGGAAAATTTCTGACCAAGTCAACTTGTGAAGTCTGGAGTAAGGGTAAGCTAACACATGGGTTACGTTTCCCTTGATCCACATATTCGATTTGGCTGTGTTTTTTAGTTGTTGTAATTCGGCAATGGTTATTATCGATGAATTTAATTGTAAGTATGTTGATTTTTTGATATGTAAAACCAATACCTTTCGACCCTGGCAAATTTGTTTATGTTGAAAAACCACTGCCATTGAAATCGTGTTCGAATACGAAACATGGATATTACCTTTTGTTAATCTCCGAGAGTGAAAAAAAAATGTTTTTGAATTGAAACGATCATTCCAAGAGTCAAAAACTCAAAATCTTGCATGTCAAACACCAATATTTACTATATAGACAATAATGCTAGATTACTTGGAATATTGGGCTCCTTATCTTCGCTTATAAATACAAGGCTTCGCGCTAAACTCCTCGTTTTCAGACAAACCCTTCGATCCATCGACCTTGATAAAATCCATGAACAAGAACATTTTATTGTTCCGATCAAAATTTGTGCATTCGAAACCGCATCGTTGCATGAGAGAGAGGAATTCGTCAATGAGCATCACTGGCTGTGTGGAAACCATACCGTTGTTGCATTGTTCCTTGCCAAATTGAGCAGATGTATTGCGCTTGAGCTTCTTGCCATTGTTCAACTTCCCCCTCTTCCCTCCTCCCTCTCTTCCTTCTTCATCCTCATTTGCTGTAGTCTCGAACCTCGATCGTACTTCCGCCACTCGAAGACATCCTCCGAACTTGAGTACCCGCCAACCCTCTCGTACGAAATCTGCAACATTCGTGCCCATCAAAGCCAAACTGTAGACTCCAACATCGACTGACTCATTAGGAAGAGGAACGTTGCACATATCAGAAGGGGTGACAAGCTTGTTGCCACCCGAAACCAAATCAAATGAATGAACTTCAAACGGGCACCAGGATGAAGTGGTTTGGCCTGCCTTTTTCCTTTTTTTCGACGGCGGCTCAACACTGCCACCTCTATCGCTGCCAATGGGAACCTGAACCGACAGCAACCGCTCCGCCAACTTCGCATCCCCGCATCCGAAATCCGCAATAACTAACTTAATTCTGCTTTTTATTTCCGCTTTTCCGACTCTTTTTGCGTTTTCGTCTATTTCACTTTGTTGTTTCTTCCACCCGTTCAAAATTTTCTTGTAAATCACGTCGACAGGATTTACAGGCCACTCCTTTACCTGCTTGCGGAATCCAATATGGTACTGCTCAAACAAATCCGGATTTTCGGTAAAGTGCTTGAAAGAGTGATGAGATGAGTGAGTGTAGAGCTCTTCATTGAGCTCACGGAAGCGAGAAGAGGTGAGGCGTTCAAGAAAGGATTTTTGTAGAGTGGACATCATTTTTGGAGGAGTAACTTTTAGTTTTGCATGAGTGATTGATGTTGTTGTTTGTTGTTTCGGTTGATCGTTTTCGGTAGATTTATTTTGTACTTTAGATGCGTCGTCGTCAGTATTGTTCTTCCTCATTTTATTCTTGTTCTTGGTCTTATCAGTCCTAGAATTTGAAGTGACAGTGGAAGTGGATTGGGAGATCGCTCGATGTTTAGATTGATCTGAAACCGACTTATGTTTCTTCTTATCCCTTATGTTCTTGTTGGTGCTGGATGTGATGGCGGCATCGGTCACTGGATCACCTTGCACCCCCACCTCCCCGCTTTTTGCCTTCTTTCCTTCGGATGATGCATTATTTGCTTGGTTGGATTCTCCATCGTTCGATGAATTTGCGAGATTGAGCTTGCGTTTATTGTTTTTTCTCTTGGTGATGTCTTTATCTTTATCGGCGTTTTTGCCACTGCCATTGCTATTTCCTGTGGGTTTTCCTCCAATGGGAATTTCGTTTTTCTCCATGCTAAAAATATCCTTTTGTCGATTTGCTTCCTCCTTCTTCCGCTTCAACCTCATTCGCTTTTTCTTGGACTTGCTCCATGTGCTCTGGTCATTTTTGAAGGCTAGCGAAGACGAAGATACGGAATCGGTGAGGTTGGATAGGCCGACAGGAGATGATGTCGCTGCGGAACGAGAGCGTTGTTCATTCGACATGGTTAGAAAATGATAGTCGTGTCAATGGAAGTTGATGGTTGTCGACAACAATGGGACGGAGGGACGTGATCTAGCATATATATTGTATTAGTATGGTAGTGTATCTACCGTATCGAAGGATTTGGTATTGGGAAGAGTGCATCGTAGTGTCGTATTGATATGGTGCTTGTCGTAAGGATTCTTCAATTTTGATGGCTGTAGTTCATTCAATCTACGTATTTTGTAATGAAAATATAGAGACTCACATATATATTTATAATTTTATGGCTCCACGCACGACGAAGATCGATGAATGCACGCTGAAAAAAAATTGATACAGGCTGCGCGAGCTCGAGTGAGTGCAGTATGCCTCAAGGACTAGGGAACGAGCTACATACTTACATACAATTTTTCCTTTCGTCGTAGAGCCCAGCTGTGCAATTGCAAAAATCTACAATAATATTTTATGATCACGATATAATTGGAATATTTTGTTTTGTGGAAGAAGAAGTCAAAGAAGGAAGTGAGGTAACGAAATTTCATCAAAGAATATATTGTGAAATCACAAGCACAGTATTTTTACATCTTCTTTCTTCAGTGACATTGGTGCCATAAAAATCTAAGTCGTGCCAATCGAGTTACTTTGCTTTCGTTTAGATACCGTGTGATAATTATTTTTAATGAAACCATGAAAGTCAGTCGAAATAGCATCGCGGTCATCATGGCCCTTGTTGCCTGTACGCCTTCATCCGCCTTCTCCCCCATCCAACAGCGACACTCCCTTTCACGATCTGCCTTATCCACATCCCTCCACGCCGGAACCCCTGCCGCCTCGTCCAATTTCCTCACCCCGGAATTAGCCCAGAAATGCATCGAGACCGCCAGCGGAACTCCCCTCTACGCATACTCACTCGCCAGCCTCGCCTCGGCTGCCGACGCCACTCTTGCCTTCCCCAATGCTTTTGGTCTGACCGTCCGATATGCGATGAAGGCTTGTCCCAACTCAACTATTTTGAAGTACTTTGCCAGCAGGGGGATTTGCATCGACGCCAGCAGTGGATTCGAGGTTAAGAGAGCCATGACTGCCGGGGGAATTCCAGCCGAGAATATTAGTTTGAGTAGTCAGGAGTTGCCAGAGGATTTTGCAGATTTGATAAAGTTGGGTGTGAAGATCAATGCTTGGTAAGTGACCATTATGATAGAACGTATTCACTCGATTTCTCATCGATCATCCATAGAGACCGGGTTAGACGAGTAATTACTTCTCTTGCTATCTTCTTCGAGTACTTAAATGCACAATTGCCTCACAATTCCATTTTGCGTCACACAGCTCCATCTCACAGCTCGAGCGAATCGGCAAAGCCTTCCCCAACCAAAATCAAAAAGTTGGAATCCGCGTCAACCCTGGCGTCGGATCCGGAGGATTCTCGTCCTCAACCACTGGCTTCTCGAAAACCAATGTCGGAGGCCCTTCTTCGTCCTTCGGAATTTGGCACGAATCTGTCACCGATGGAACCGTTCCGTCCATCGTCGAAAAATATGGATTGCAAGTGGAAAGAATTCACACTCATATTGGAAGTGGATCCGATCCTGCCATTTGGCAATCTGTAGCCACTAGATCGTTGTCCTTTTGCAAACTTTGGGATACTGTAACAACCTTGAATCTTGGTGGGGGATACAAAGTGGGAAGGAATCCTAATGAGAAAACTACTGATTTACAAGAAATTGGAGCTCCTGTTGCAGATGCTTTTAGAGAGTTTGCGAAGGAGAATGGAAGGGAATTGCATTTGGAAATCGAGCCTGGAACTTATTTGGTTGCGAATGCTGGAGCTTTAGTCACTACTATTCAAGACAAGGTGAGAATTCAATTTCGTTATGGTGCCACATCATAAATTGTGAATTTTTTTGTATCTATCTCATCTTCTCATCTTTTCGCAGGTCTCAACCAAATCAAGTTCTAACGATGATGGTCATGTATTCCTCAAAATGGACGCTGGCATGACGGATGTCCTGCGTCCATCTCTCTACGGAGCCATTCATCCTATCACTATTCTTCCTGCCTCTGGTAAGTCATCAGACATTGGGACATCCACCGAAAGCGTTGTTGTCGTCGGCCACTGCTGCGAGTCCGGTGATCTGATGACTCCCAAACCTGGCGAACCCGAGGCGTTGGAGGAGCGAGTTCTTCGAACAGCCGAGATTGGGGATATTGCTGTGATGGATGGAAGTGGCGCTTATTGCGCAGGTATGTCTACGAAGAATTACAACAGTTTTCCTGAGGCTCCTGAAGTTTTGGTGGATTTGGATGGAAATGTTCATTTGATTAGGAAGAGGCAAAATTTGGAACAAATTTACGAGAATGAATTGTCGACTGATGGAATCTTTTAAATTCGATAGTAGCAGTTAGAATCTTACATTCGATATCATGTCGAGATTTTTTCCACTGAATACTAGAAAGGACGTATAGAAATGCGACCTATGGAATAAAGGAAAATCTATGAACCTTAAAATTATTGAGAAATGCAAGAAAATATCTGTTTTGTGGTTGATTATTGGCATTCAAATTAAAATGAAAATTGATTCATGATGATTTACGAAACAGCACAAGGTGCGATTTCAAAATAACCTATCATGATGAGTAGATTATCAACAGAAGTTGTAATGCATCACTCATGGATATTTTAATGGATGAGGAAATTATTATTAATGAGAATCCTTCGGCACCGGAGTCTCGTTCCGAATAATTAAGCGAAGAATCTTATCCCCTCCGCCAGTTGTGACTGCATCAGACGTTTCAGACACTTTCAAAAGTTGGAGGAGGAAGTCCAAATGCTGCTCTCAATCCTCTACTTACAATACGTTCACCAAGTCTTGCCACAGTTTCGCTTGCTTTTTGTGTAACCTTTGGCTGCGAAAATTATTGCAAATAGTAAAAGTTGTCGACAAAGGAAATCCACTTAATCAAAAGGACAAACTATTCGCATATAGCACTTACTTCAGATGATAGCTTGCGAACTAGTGGTATGAACTTCGCAATGGTATTTGCTGTGTCTGATGCAGAATTGTTACTGACTGCAGATGACGTCAATGATGATGCACCACGAGTACCCAACAGCAGAGCCAATTTCCACGTACGCTGCATTGATGGTGTTGGTTCGGGTAGTTTCTCGCCGAGGTTGCTCCGCAAACTATTGAGAATATTCATCACACCGGTTGCGGATTCACCTTCTGCTCCCGAGTTCTCTGCGCTGACTTGTATTGCCTCCACCAACGACTGTAAAGCTTTAGCCGCGCCTCGCTCGTCTCTAATAGACAATGCAGTCAAAACCTGGCTAACGTAGAGCAGAGTGTCGCGACCTAAACTGTCTGCTTCATTGACAATTTGGTCAGCAATGTCATTCAACAGTTCCTCGCCATCACTTGATATGACGTAGTCGATGAGTTTGTCCAGTGTCGAGACGATATCGAACCTAGTAAAAGTGACATGCGAAGAAATAATGTCAAAGATCATTATTTAAAGTAAGAAACAGGGGTCTACAAAGATGTCAAGACTCACCCGCTTGACTCCTTTGCTTCATCAAGCAGAGATTCCAACCTACTCCATCGAATATGTCCATCATTTGTGAAAATCAAACGGCGCAATGCTTCTTTCAAGTCGTCCTGAGAGTCTGTCAGGACCCTGTTTGCGACGTACGGATATGCCTCTGGAGGTTAACAACGACGCAAAAATTCACAACATTAGTCAACCGTAGGAACAAGACAGTTCGAACACCAGAGTAGAATTCTTCTCACCTGATATTATTCTTGCCTTGGGGTCAACTTGAATTGCCAATCCTTCTAACACGCCAAGACATCTAATAATGCTGATGTAAAAGGGAGGGAGAGAGAAAGGATAAGTGTACATGATATCACCCAGACGACCGACCACATTCTTGAAGTTCAATTCACTGATGTCTGCGTCTAAGACATCTGGCAATGCATCTTCGAGTGCCAGCTCAATGGGTTTCACATCTGTGTCTTCGGGAATAAACCCAAGTCTTTGATACACTCGCACTAGCTCGCCCCAGTCGCGATTGACAATGTGGACGACCGCAAGAAGGAAGCCATTACGCTGGGCTGCAGCTGCGTAAGACATCATCCCGAAATCGAGGTAGCAGAGACGTCCATCGCGAGTTGCAAGGAGGTTGCCGGCGTGAGGATCTGCGTGGAAGAATCCATTCTCCATAATCTGCCTCAAAGAGCATTGGACGAGAGTGTCGACTAACTTTTTCCTGTCAAGATTAAAAGCTTCAAGACTTTCACTATCAGTCAATCTAAAGCCATCAACCCATTCCATAGTCAAAACTTTCCTCGTTGTAAGCTCTGAATAAATTTTTGGTACAAACACGCCCGCAATCGCTACATCTTGAGCATACAACTCAGAAAATCGTCTTGCATTTGCAGCTTCAGCAATGTAGTCAATCTCAGCATACAACAAAGCCCCGAAGTCATCCATGACTGACTGTAAATCGATATCACGCCCTAACAATCGAAATATTGCGTTGTAGACTCCTCCCCACCAACGTAAAACATACAAATCCAATTCCACGATGTTTTCTGTATTGGGACGTTGGATTTTGAGTGCAACGGTCTGTCCATTCTTTTTCAGTCGGGCCTTGTAAACTTGTCCAATTGACGCTGCTGCAATCGGTTCTTTTTCAACTAATTCGAAAACCTCATCAAATTTCTTCTTCAATTCTTCTTCCACGATCCGAAAGGCGATATCATTGCTGAATGTAGGGACGTCGTCCTGGAGCTTTTGTAATTCATCCAAATATTCCGAAGGGAGCAGGTCAGGACGAGATGCAAGTGCCTGCCCTGCTTTGATGATTGCTGGTCCCAGACCAGCGATAATGGAATTGAGTTCCTTGGCACGATTGCGACGATTTTGCAACTCTCGTCCGAGAAGGTTGTCTATCAGGACACCTGCTACCCAAATTCCGAAGGGGAAGGCAATTTGGACATTTCGAACAAGCCATTTTCCGGGCTGTCGGAACAGGTTTCGCTCGGCCGCTATTGGGTCATATTGGACGAGTGGTTTCGCCACATTTCCGGCCGAGATAGAGTCGAGTGTCAAATATTCAGGATCGCCAATAGCCTCATATGAAGCATTTTGTTTCGTATCAGAAACATTTTTCGATGCACTTTCCGGGCCTGAGTTACTAGTGGAAACCCATCTCCCACCAGGCAACAGGCTTTTGGAGTCAACCAAGTTATCCACGCTATCAAATGTATCAGCCATCCTCATTTGAGCCTCCTCGAACTTCTTCCCTTCAAGGCCTTTGTTGTTGAGTGTTCCTGCAATGTTTGCGACACCATTCTCGACATTTTGAGCGGGATTTGTACCAGACATGAACCCTTTCTCCATTTCTAATCTTTGAGATGGCGACACTTGTGCCATTTCCAGTAGTTTTCTTGCTTTCAACAACCTTTGCCTCGATCTCGCCTCGGAAAGCAACGCGGCTGATTCTCTATCTGTCACCATTCCAACCCCTGATCCGTTGCTGCCATTGGAAAAGGGCGATGAGTTTCCATTTATCTTCGTTTTCGAATGAGAAGTAGATTCATTCTCGATGTTTTTTCCCAACTTGGTTGCCTTATCCTCGATTGGGGACGACTTTTGTCTTTTTGCTAGGTTTGTTGGAAATTTTTCAAAATCTGCCTTCTGTTCTTGTAATTGTGCTGTCTGACGTCGCGCCCATCTTCTTGCAGCGGAGTTGGAAATGTCAGTGGGTAAAGTTGAGGCAGTGTTATTTCTTTCTGTGTCTTCAACAGTGCCGAGGCGAACTTGGAGTGCAAAAGGCGCTATTGTGGAAGGCAATCCTTGAGGTGAATTTGATGAGATCTTGGAGTGAGCAAACCCAGAAGAAAATGAGGCCACTGAAGTGGTGGCAGCTAACACTGTCGCCAGCGAGATCGCGAGTTTGTTGGACGCGGCAAGCCTGTTGCGACGCATCTTACCACTTGTTGGCACGATAGTTTGTTGGCGGCAGAAGGGAGAAGATGACGTGATTGGCTTTCAGTTTTCGCGACTATTGCGACCTATTGCGGCGCCTTTTCCTTTCGATAGCTTGTTGGGGGATGAATAGTTGTTGTTCTTTTACGAGTACTGCGGTTGTTTCAAACGAATAATATCGTCACGTACAATACAGTCATAGACCCTGATACCACAGACATGTTGTGTTGTAGTATACCTAACCTCGTTGTCGCAGTCCAAAAAAATAGTTGATGAAAGGGGGACGAGCGAGAGTTTAGAAAGAGAGAGAGAGAAGGATGTTCGTCGAACGACGGATGTTGGATTTTGTTGAAGATGACAGATGGCTTTTTCGCTTTCCCCTAATTTGAATTTTTTCGCATCTTGCAACTTTTTTTTTCCAAGATCTCTCTAAATTGAAACTTAGGTAAACAATTAGGTACAATACCTTGCAACAATGATGACCATGGACCAGGTACCACTTAAAAACTATTTTGAAGCATGCAAATGTCAGACATCTTTGGGTCATAAGTACTAATTGAAAATTCACTTCTGTTAGTTGTTAGATTCAGCAGAATCATTCGGACACACTTGGAGAGCTTAAGTTTTGCGCCTTGGGTTCCAATTTTGCTGGGAACAAGGTGTGTATGGGGGACTTCAGGACTACAATTTTGAGCTCTGTGCTTCAAATTGATTCCTCGTAGAGCCCAGTATGTTTTCTACGAAGGTTTTGATGTCAGACATCAAGAGAAAAAAAAATTCATCAAATCCATCACTCGATCCCCTTTCTCGATCGATATCAAATCCCTTGCTCGATCGATATCAAATCCCTCTCTCGATCAATAGATCGACGGCACCTATGGGCATACAGCCAACTCATCACAACATTCTTTGCTCTCCTTTTCTATAAAGATTGGCTTGCCTCCACACTCGACAGACATGCCTCCCTCGACCGACTGGATCGGCACACCTCCCTCATTCAGCCAAGCTTTTTCAACATTCTCAGCTCGCCTTTTGTAAAATGATCGGCTTGCCTCCCACAATCAGATCGCCTCCCTTGATCAGCATGCCTCCAGATCGGCACACCTACGATCGGCACGCCTCCCTCAACTGACTCAACAATCAACTTTTATTTTTACCTGTCATGATTTAAGTAACACGATAGAGCAAATTCATGCCGAAAAAAAAATAACAACCACAATCGAATTTGTTCACGCAGTGTCCTCCTGGCCATCATCCTCCCTCTCTACCTCATCATCCTCATCCATGGAATCATAATCCTTCATCTGCCCACTTCCCATCCCCATCAGAGCCTCAACTACAGTCCATTCTGATTTGTTCCTCTCCTCGACACCAGCAATGCTACCGCCCTCGTTGCTCTCTCCTTCGTGATCACTATTACTTGGAGAGACAGCTGGAGAGTCACGCAACATCACTTCCAAGCAACGCTCCCTCCTGCCGGTAACATTCTTCGCCATCGCAGGATCTTTATCCTGTCGCTTGTATTGAAGGTAAGCACCGCACTCTTCGAATGTGAAGGGTACGAATTTGTGCACAGACTCGTGACCATGCCTCTCTCGTGCGGCCTTGACCTTGCTTGCATTGCCAAGGATGACTTTGCGTTTCTTGCGGGCTTTCTCGGTCTTGGCAGCCTTCACCTTCTCCTGGCGGGCCCTCAGGCCAGCTAGAAAGTCAGTATTGTCCAGGGCAAAGACTCCATTCTTTGCCAAAATACCGGCCGAGACTCGCTTTGCATCCTTGATGTTTTGGCGGATGCTATTGCCATCCTCAAGTCTCTTCTTTGCTGCATCTGCGGCTGCATTACTTTTCATCCTCTCCCTCACAATCTTATACAAAACTGATGCTGCGATTCCCTCTGCCTTCTCAATATTCACATCAGAAAGATTTGGAGCATTGTGGGTGTAGGCATCTGCAGCTGTTTCCTCGGAATGAAGACTCGGGTGCTCAACAAGTTTGCGGTTGAGGGGGTTCCACCCTTGATCGGAAATTGCTTGCCGGTTGACCTCCACTCGACCAAATGCCTTCGCAAACACCCTGTTGAGAAGGGGGATCACATCATAATTCCGGATGGAACGATCCAAACCCCTCTTGTATTTCCAAACCAAGAGCTCATCCTTAACACGGTACCACTCTGTCTTGAAGGTGCCATTGTTTTGGGCAGAGTCTCCGACCTGCCACAATGAAGTCGCATATGGCACCCCAAGGCAGACTTTCCAGCGATGGCCCTTGTCATTGATGTAGTCAATGAAGAGGGGGTCCAAGCGAGTGTTGTGTCCATCAACAAGGAGGAATGGGATGGGACCGCCTGGGATGCGAGGGAAAACCTTATTCTCATCAAAGTGTTTAAGGACTTTGATGAGAATCTCAGTTGTGACGCCACCACTCTCAGAGCAAAAGGTGAGACAATTGATTGTTTTGCCATTGAAAGTACATTGTGGACCACCAGGATGATAGTTACCTGGTCCACTGCTTGCTGCAATATCAATTTCTTTATCTTGTCCTCGCAATGGCTTTACTTTGACATCCACTCCCAAACCCCATTCCAGTTTTGGTTCCAATTCTTTGGACTGGAAAATAACAACGCAACAGACAGGTTCTCCATTGGCTGCAATGAACGGCAACACTGTGAATCGACCTTCGCTGGTGGACGCCATTCGTTGTGCCCGAGTGCCTTTTTTTGTGATGTATTTTGTGCCTGCAATGTGGCCATCTTTCTTCATGGAAGTATTGCATCCAGTCTCATCTCCAAAGATGCAATACTCAGGGTGAGTCATTTCAACATCAACCTTTTTTCCAAAACAATTCAACTCATCAACTAGGTTTCCATCACGATCCATGAAAATAGCATGCTCTCTCTTCTTTGCAATCTTCGCATTAATCATTTCATCATAAATAATATCATACATCTGAGAAATAATATCCAACGTAGTCCAATCTGACCTGTCCACTGCAAACTTCTCCCCGCGTCTAGTAACAATACGGTGCCCGTTTCGTTTCAAAAATCCTCGCCACCATCCTTTTCCAATCTCTCCATAGGTAAATAAATCGTGGCCAAGTTTTCGCGCCATTTGAAACTCTACCACTTCCTTCTGGATATGTGTACCATCAATCAGCGAGTTCATCAGCTCCACTCCTTCCCTCACAGATAATGGCTGCCGAATTGTCCCCATCTGGATGCAAATAACCACCAATGCTTCCTTGGCTTCTTCAAGTGGAGATGAAACTCCAGGGTGTTTGGGATTATGACGTTCACGTCGAATTCGGGTTCGAATGGTTCCCTTGGAAATATCACGGGTGACACCAAACTTGACCTTCTTTTCTTTGATGAGATTGTCAAGAACCTTGCTCTCAACGTTCTTGTTTAGGGCCCTCTTTGCAACCATTTCCGTGGCGTAATCATCACAGATGGACAAGAGACAGGCTGAATAGTTTTCCTTATCTTTCTGTTTCTTCTCACAGTTGCTACCTTTTGGACGGCCGCCACAATTTTTTTTTGCAGATGAACTGGTGGCTGACGAGAATGTTAATGAAGCATTCACTGCACTTGTACTGGCTCTATTGTTGTCATTGGCAGGGTTTAAGAATTCACAACTTGTAATGCTAGACATCTCGGTAATTGCATCTTGCACAGTCACATCAATGGGCACCATCCTTTCTGCCTGTACCTCTGCCATTGCCAGCCTTTTGAACTCTCTCTCCACCCTCTTATACAGTGCGTCACGATTAATTTTGACTCCAAGTTCGCTAAGCGCATCAATTGCTGATAGATATGCATTCCTCCCCAATGTTCCTCCCTTCCTCTTACATTCCACTAAATCATCAACAGCTTGCTTTACTGCACCAACTTGGAGCTTCTTCACATAATCAACAACCATTTTGAGTGTCGTGAGTTGCAATAGGGTGGAAATCAACACTTTTGCTTGTTATGTTTTAAATTTTACTGCGTCTTGCCTTTATTTCATGCTTTCTTTTTAGGGATTTGGATTGCTTTGGTGCCATGCATTGGCAAAACTCTCTCATCAATACAATCAAATACTATACGCACCATAATTTCTACATCAACATTTGTACTACGTACTTTCTACAGATACTTCCACGTAAAAAAATACTAATTAAGAGTATCAAATAATTTTTTTTAGCGCGTTCCAATCAGATGTCTGACATTTGGCTGACAATGGAATTTTGGCCAGTGCGTTGGGGGAACATGCCACATCACAGGGAGTAGTTGAAACCAGTACAAACCCTGTTACAGCATAATAGATTATAATCAGGGCTACAACTTTTGCTTGATGAGTTTTGGCTGAATCGGGCTGTGGGCTGAAATATGACTGTTTGAAGTGGAAGGATGGCTGTTGTGCTTCAAATTGATTCCAGTGCTTCAAAATAGTTTTTAAGTGGTATTGTAGTCACACAGAGTGATGTATCATACCCACATTAATTCTACAACAGTAAAAATTATGATCTATCTGTGGTGTATTGTAGGTTATCACACTGGTTTCCTTTATTGGTGATGGGCACAAAACTCCTTCTATCATTGCTATTGGTTACCTTGTACTCATTTCATTTCCCTCAGCTGTATTTGATCCATTCCCCTGTAGTATGTTGGGTTCCTAAGTGATCATGTCAAACTTTTTTACTTGGCAAACTCATACAGCTAAATCTCTAAATCTTGCAATCATGTACATCATACAGAATGTTATTTATTTGCCTTCTATTACCACCACATACGATTTCTGTTGTTAAGTCTCTGGTGTTTTATGACCATCAATGTGAGATGAGATAAGTCAATAACTCTCTCATTGCTACAGAATCTTGTACTGAATGATAACATACTGTTTTATTCTCTTTGTGGAACTTGGTTGCCTTTTTTGGAGAAACATTGAAATTCATAAATATTCTGCTAAAACATTGAATGATTTGAGAAAAATTTATTTTGAATTGTGCAAGGTACACCATGTTTATCAAGATTATTTTTTTTCTAATATTATATGGTGTTTTAAAAACTTTCTTCTATCATAATACATTAGAGGATGCAATATTTGATTCTACTCTGCTACATTTGTCTAAACAAGAAAAATACCAGATATGACATTTGTTTGTAATTCAAAAGTAATGAAATACTTCCTATTGGAGTTTATCTTCTGAAAATTTTTTTTGGAATGGCTTCTCTTTAAATATATCCCACTTCTCTTTCAACTGATCATGCCAATTTTCAACTCCCAATCCAATATTTTACATGTTAACTCTCTTTTCAATTGTTGTTGGGCAGAACTTTTTTTTATGTCTGACATATCTTGTTTCTTGTTCCCAGCAAACAAAAAATTCAACATCAACACAATTGAACTAGTTTCTGTGTTATAGTAACAACAGAAATCATAATGTTACAAGGTGATTGCTTGCATAAGATCAATTGTAATTGAATGAAAAATTCAACATTGATTCACTAATTTTTTGACATGATTGAGATATATCAATAAGACCCCTCCTCATTTTGAAATGCTGCTACATGGGAAATCATGGAAAAATGTCATTTCAATTGTGAAAGCCTTCACTTTTGGTTGGTAAAATCGTGTTAATCAACAATGATACAAGCCTGTGTTCTATGGTGGCCTAGTGCTCAGCAAATTATTGTCTATGTAATGTATTTAGCACCTGGATACAAAAGTGACTGTATTTTCATCAATGCCACTTGCTCAACTGGTATCATCCCTAATACTGTTATTTTTGTACATCTCATAATCACTTATATCGTCAAAATTATCCCACAGCAATTTTAAGTTGCAACAATTGCAGCATTATCTTTGATTCATGACAATCCTGAATCAATAGTTGCTAAGGTTTTTTAATGGCCAAATCTCTGAAGCTAAGATAATTGGTCTTCTACTTGATTGTGATAACATTAGGATTGGGTTTTTTGTTGACCATTAAATGCAAAATATTCAGGTTTTATTTGAGATGGTTTTGGAAAAGTCGTTTTGAAGGGGTGCAAGGTTAACAACATTTGAGTGGTTGCTTTGTACATCATTGGATTAGTCAGTAAGACAATACAATTTCAATTTTTCCATAGAAGACTAGGAATTACGAATTGTAGAAAATGTTTTATGTATTTCTCATTGATGATTTTATATATTTCAAAGATGGAACTGTTTTAAGTGATATGTTGTAAATGTTGACTCATATGGATTTTATCCCATATCTGTCTTAATATTGATCAATTACATCTATTGCATTGAATTCACAACTGATGGTGTGCACCATTCATACCAAACTTGCGTACATTTGTTGATCACATCAATGATATTAATTTATATATATATAATTAAGTTAGATTTTGTAACAGAGTACCAAATGAATATTCATAAAATCCAAACAAGACACATAAAGCAATCACTTTTGTTGTGCCACATTACAAGTTGCTCTTCACAAAAAATTTGAAAAAAATTATCCCTGTCACAATATGGTCACACAGCAAAATCAAATACTCTTTCCCATCTATATCTAGCACATGGTCCAACAATTGATTTTACATCAATAATGCTATACTGTCATTCAACAACTGTCAAAACAAAAATAACCCAACTCTTCTACAAGTAGCTGTAACTCACATCTTCCTTTGATGCATGAACTGTTGCATATGTTGTATCATCTACAAGATTGTTGTAATAAATTTATTTGATTGTTTTACACTCACCCTAAACTAACACTTTCATTGTAACACCACTAGATCTCATTTGGAAGAAGCCATTGATAGAGGCTGTACACCTATTGATGTCAATTTTAAATATTTGTCAAGCATTTTATCCCTTTCAGCTTTGTTCCACCATAGTTCCATTTCTAATGATAGGTTATTTTCTGACTGACTTTTTATTCCATTCACAACTGCAAGATACAGTTTGTTCCATCTTTGTGTCTGATTGCCAATGCCAACAACATTGTGAACAGTGTCCAGAAATGTCTTGTACAATCCACTCCCAAATGTGTACAACCACCAGGTGGTACAGTGCCATGAATTCTTCTTGCATCATTGGCTAATGGCTTGAATTCAATTGCATGTATGATTTTTCTATAAAATTGATTTCACCTGACTGTGGTTATCTGCATAACATACCCATTTATCATTAGGCATAATAATCAATCAAATAATTGTGAATGGTATCATGAATGAAAATAATTGTTATGTGGTTCTTTCTTTAGAAATTTTGATGAATATCAATCATTGCCTGTTGGAACAATCATTATTAGAGGAAACTGCATTCATTCCACTTACTTCAGAAAAGAAAAATCGAATTCATTAGTGATGCTAGTGCAATGAGGAACATTGTTTTGAGGATTAGGGATTCTTATTCAAGTGGGGATATTGACACCATAATTTATGCAAATAAATTCAATGAAGAGGTTTTAGGAGAAACACCAGTGTTCATAACCTAATGAGGTGATGATATTTTTCCAAATGATATTTTCATTGCAATAACTGATGTTGAGAGAAATGTGAAGAATAACTTTACAGTTTGACCCTATAAGGATAAGAAGAAGGATACTAAAACGAAATGATGTTCAAACTAAACAACATTACTTGCAACAACAACCACCGATGCGACAAAAAAGTGTCATAATTGACCAATTGAACATATGCTGTAAATATAATACTGACCTTTATTACATAATGAGTATTTTAACCTTTTTTGTTTTGTTGGTCAAGAATACTATTAAATCTTCAATATTTTTGACCAAGTCATAAAATTAAGTACTTCTGGCCGTTTGTTGGATATACATTTGAAAAAATACCATTTTTTAGACACACAAAAAATACACAAATATGATGCTAAGATGACATTTTATTACATTTTGATTGATGAATGTTTAGCTTCCTATTAGTGAAGAT